>CAJQUW010001998.1:0-47272 GCA_907163375.1 Prostheceraeus crozeri | reverse complement strand
CATGGTCGTAAGTAGTAAGTAAAACTCCACTTCTGGACCGCGCAAGATGGCCGCCGTCGCTGACGTCCCCCGCCCCTCTGGAACGGCAGAGTGTCGTGGTCGGCCGCCGTGGTGCTTTGAGTCTCACGTCCCCCCCCCTCTGGAACGACAGAGTGTCGTGGTGTGCCGGCCAAGTGCGTCCGTCAGGTTCGCTGACGTCCCCCCCCTCTGGTCGACCGTCGTATAGCGCGCGGTGATGTGGTGTCTAGGTTGGCGTGGTGTGCCGGCCAGGTTGGGAGGGTGGACTGTCGTAGCTCACCTGAAAAAATCCTAAGTGTCAGAGTGGCTTTGTATGGGTAAAATTTTGAAAATTTTCCAAAGTGTGGAATTTCGACCTGGGACCTTCACCAAAACATTTTTCATCAAATTTCACTGACCCCCCCCCCAACAGCAATCTTCTAACTTTGGTTCTAGTGAACGGATTTTGTCTTACAGCTACTCGTTTGAAAGAGGAGAAAAAACTGCTCGACGCCATTTTTGCCGCGAGTCAATCGGACCAGCCGTTCAAAAGTTAGAGCTGTTACAAGATTTTAGGTCGGAGCTCGCTCACCTGAAAAAATCCTAAGTGTCAGAGTGGCTTTGTATGGGTAAAATTTTGAAAATTTTCCAAAGTGTGGCATTTCGACCTGGGACCTTCACCAAAACATTTTTCATCAAATTTCACTAACCTCCCCCCCCCTCGGGAGAGCTCGCTTCGATCTTGGCTTCTAGTGGACGGATTTTGTCGTGCAATAGCTCGTTTGAAAGCTAAGAGTGAGACAAATTCAGTGAAAGAAACGGCTTGTTCATATCTGTCTTCGTTTAGGTGTGAGACGCCATTTAGGATTTTAGGTCGGAGCTCACCTGAAAAAATCCTAAGTGTCAGAGTGGCTTTGTATGGGTAAAATTTTGAAAATTTTCCAAAGTGTGGAATTTCGACCTGGGACCTTCACCAAAACATTCTTCATCAAATTTCTCTGAACGAGGCGGGGTCCGTGAAATTTGATGAAAAATGTTTTGGTAAAGGTCCCAGGTCGAAATTCGGAAGTTTTAAATTTTTCAAAATTTTCACCACACTGGAGCTCTCACACTTAGGAATTTTTTCACTTGTGGCATGTTACATGGACATGTGCTGACGGACCAACTTCCCGTGGTTATATGAGAATGGTTCAGGTGTCATATTGTAAAGAATGATGAGACGAATCGTTTGCAACAAACCGCATGTCGCTACGATGAATACTTTCGGAGATAGAGCCATTTTAAGTTTTCTTCCGAGCATATATAAACCCCCGACAACGTAAGTCTGATCACTTCATCGAAAGACGAGGTAAGCGACGGTCGTCGCTCTGAGCTCCCGATATCGGGTGTTTCAAAGGACTCTATCTTTTGAAGTAGGCAAGCTATCTTCTTACTTCAAAGTTTGTATGATAGAGTTTGATACTGTCTTTACTACTGATAAAATTTTTAAAAGTAGTATGAGTAGTAAAAATCCGGAATTTTTTAAAAATTCTTAATTTTCAGTTTTTTCAAAGTTTTAACATGTAGACTAAGGTTTTCAAGTATGCTGAGTTCAAATCTGCTATCAGATTTGAAATTTAACTAAGTCTAAGGCAGCTTTGAGGGGTAGATCCCAGCTACTGATCACTACCTTTGACTCGGCGTTCCTGTTACCACTTCGGGGCAGTGACAATGATGTCTTCAGCTGTAAAGAGCGGGCATCGCGGAAGATCTCTCACTTCCCTAGTGATCAGTACAAGGCCTTCGGGCTGTCGACGGGATCGAGTGCCACTCACTACACTCAAATCTATCATTCCTGACTAAGTATAATACTTTAGGAATATGACTGTACTACATGATTCCAAACTTGTACAAATTTCATTATCTTACAGTTAACAAGAAATCTCAGGCATGGCTAACGATAAAAACCGCAAATTTCATATCAAGATGTGCACATGTGGGCGAATCAATCGCAGTGCGGACGCCAAGGCTCATGTCAAGAAGGCGGGCACCGACCACATGATTATCCTGAATAGGGTTGCGTGTGTGAAGTGTAGAGTGTTGAAGGGTGATGAGGATGAGGCGCGTTTCTATAGAGTGCATGCTGACTGTAGTGGAGGTTTGGTGAATGACTTGAGATTCACGCAGTTGATTGTGGAAGAGAGGGAGCGAATGTTGGTGATCGAGCGAGAGGGTAAGGTTGAGAATGTTGTTGAGAATGTTGTTGAGAATGATGAGTTGGCGAGAGCAGTTGCGTCGTTGGAGGCTGAGATTGGGCGAAACAGAGTGCTTGAGAGTGATGATGAGGATGATGTGGATTTAGATAGGGAGCGTGTGAGGAAGCGTGTGAGGAAGTTGAGCTCTTCGTCATCGGAGGTGTCAAACATTGTCATCACCGACCCCCCGAAGAGCTCATCTTCCCCAAAAGTGAAGAGTGGTGGGATTCGTATGCAGTCGGCGAGGTGGTTGAAGGATGAAGAGAAGAAGCATGTTTCGCAGCAGATGGCGCATGATTTGTTGGTGAATAAGTATGAGAGTTTGAAGAAGGTGAAGGATGAAGTTGTGAAGGAGTTGGATGAGTTGAAAAAGAAGGAACTGAAGTCGAAGGAGGTAGCGGATGAGAATATTAGAATGAGGCGTAGTGTGACTGATTTGAAGAGTAAGACGCGAGAGTTGGAAGAGAAGAATGATGAGTGTGAGAAGAGGGCGAGTGCTGCGGAGAGAAGAATGAGAGATGCAGAAGCGAAGTTTGAGGAGATGATGAAGGAGATGAGTGTGTTGAGAGCGAGGAATGTTGAGTTGGAGAGGACTGTGGCTCGGCGGGGTGATGAGAGGCAGGCGTATGAGAAGTTGGAGCGCATGAGGGATGAGTGGAATCGTGTGAATGAGGATCGTTTGTTTGAATTTCACATCCCTATTCGGAATAATCATTTGGACGGCGAAGTACTGGTAAATCAAAGCCTCGACAAAACTATAATATGTTATAACGGCCATCCAACGAAAAAATGCCTCCATGCCAGCCTGAGAATGCGCGGTCATCTATACAAATTCTCGATTCGGAAGCGCGCGAGACTGCCAAAGGATGGCTAACTTGGTAAGTGAAAAGTAAATAAGATAGTATGTCCTATTCTAATACATATCATTTTCATCGCAGATCTTTGCCCGTCTTCACCACCCTATCAATTCACTCCCGAGAACGAACCATCGGCTCTCTTAAGGGCCACCTAGGGGCAAGACATGATAGAACCTCCACGCGGTTTGCCCTGGGCAGTCTTCGGACTGGCGAATACTATCATTAAGTTGAATCTGCTATCAGTCAACTTGAACGTTGCGTCGCGTTAGAGGGGTATATAAACCACTGCCTCTCATTTCATTTCATTTCAATCATGCAGACGCCGAACAGTCAAGTCAGCTCTCCTCGCGGACCGCAGTTAAGGCCGCGAAATTTATTTGAGGAGTTTGTCAGGCTAGAGGAGCAATACAGAGTCCACAATAATATTGCTCGGATTGGCAATCCGATGACAGCAACTGCTGTCAATCCAACGGAATGGCGCTACATTCCACTTTTTAGCCATGTGCCAGTTAGTGTGGAAGTCGACAGTGCTACCAAAGAGAGAGTAAAGACTCTCTCAGCAGAATTGGTAGGGTGTAAGATGACGTTGCTCCCGAGAACGAACCACCGGCTCTCTTAAGGGCCACCATGGGGCAAGATTTGATAGAACCTCCTCGCGGTTTGCCCTGGGCAGTCTTCGGACTGGCGAATACTATCAATAAGTTGAATCTGCTATCAGTCAACTTGAAGGTTATGCAGTCGATTGCTATCCCTGAAGCATTCTGATTCGCTGTTGAGCAATTCATTGTTGAAAACCCTATATAAGCCAGAAGATTGTAGCGCTTCTCATTCAATTTCAAGTCACGATGGAAGCGCCATCTGCCAACAGCATTCCCGTCTTCATCGATGAAGACAACGCCATTCCCGAGTTCGTCATCCTCGACGAGTGGGATGAAGAGGATGATAAGAAGGGGAAGATCAAGAGGATCGTTTGGACGGATGAGGTGTGGACTCCTAAAACCACTCGCATCCGAAAGGTGCCAGATGCACCAGCACGAGCTAGGCGGTATAGGGTCTATGAGAACCTAACCGTCATACCTATTGACTATTCAAGCCAATAGTCAACTTGTTACTCCCGAGAACGAACCACCGGCTCTCTTAAGGGCCACCTAGGGGCAAGACATGATAGAACCTCCCCGCGGTTTGCCCTGGGCAGTCTTCGGACTGGCGAATACTATCATTAAGTTGAATCTGCTATCAGTCAACTTGAACGTTGCAAATGAAGTTCGGTGTAATACTTCCTTTCGACGGGCGTTCCTGTAAAGGGCGGCGGTGAAACCCGTAGCTATGTATATCGCAAGGGACATTCGGCAATGGTCAATCTTGTTAAACCTCTCTGCGTCATGTTTGCAAGTGATTGCCTCTGTCTCAACGTAGTATGCATTCGCGCCAGGGCGACATTTAGCCAACTGTCGAAGGTTGCCTAAAACTTTCCATTGCATACGTTATGAGAACCATGAGTTCTACCTGTCTCTATCAATGAGACGAATTGATGAATGGAATGAAATGGGAGGACACTCACGCGCCACACGCAACATAACACACTTCTCTCTTCCGTAGTCTAACAAGCTCTTTACACATGGATCGCAGTCGATTGCTATCCCTGTATCAGAAGTGTAAGCTATCTTAATTTTATTTGACACTATTTCATCTACCATCATCGTCCATATGAAATGTTTTAAGATTTTCAAGTTAGACTAAGCGTGCTACTATTTCCAAATGAAAAAGTATACATGGTTAAATCATCCACTTAAGCCCATCCGTAGTCTAACAAGCTCTTTACACATGGATCGCAGTCGATTGCTATCCCTGTATCAGAAGTGTAAGCTATCTTAATTTTATTTGACACTATTTATCTACCATCATCGTCCATATGAAATGTTTTAAGATTTACAAGTTAGACTAAGCGTGCTACTATTTCCAAATGAAAAAGTATACATGGTTAAATCATCCACTTAAGCCCATCCGTAGTCTAACAAGCTCTTTACACATGGATCGCAGTCGATTGCTATCCCTGTATCAGAAGTGTAAGCTATCTTAATTTTATTTGACACTATTTCATCTACCATCATCGTCCATATGAAATGTTTTAAGATTTACAAGTTAGACTAAGCGTGCTACTATTTCCAAATGAAAAAGTATACATGGTTAAATCATCCACTTAAGCCCATCCGTAGTCTAACAAGCTCTTTACACATGGATCGCAGTCGATTGCTATCCCTGTATCAGAAGTGTAAGCTATCTTAATTTTATTTGACACTATTTCATCTATCATCATCGCCCATATGAAATGTTTTAAGATTTACAAGTTAGACTAAGCGTGCTATTATTTCCAAATGAAAATGTATACATGGTTAAATCATCCACTGAAGCCCCATTCAAGTAAGTCAGTATGAAAGCAAAGATAATACGAAATAAAAATTTATTATGGCATGTATTTCAAAAGGTCTTCATCGTCAATATCGTCCCAGAGTCTGGCTTCACATAGATAACAAAAACAGTTCAGTTGCTTTAATCGTTCTTCCACTGCGAGCCTCACTTTGTCAATATACTCCCACTCCGCCATAGTTCGTGGCTGGGAGTTAGGGGTGTACCACTCCCATAATTGGTGGAGGAATTTCGTGCTGGTGATCTCCATCACATCGTCAGTATCATACTGGAGATACTTCCACCTCATGCCTGTTAAGTCGGGACACTCCTTCTCACATACACTCTCTTCGTTGTCCGCTGGTAATGACAACTTTCTGATATTGTCCAGTCGGTACACCTTCTCTACCTTCCCCTTCGTTGGGGCGTTTGGTGCAACGAGCGCCTTTGGTGTTGAGCATGGAGAAGAGAATTTTGTGTTTGGTGTTGTCGGAGGGTTTGTCTTGTTGACTGTGAATAATAACTTTGAAATGTTTTCTAATTCTTAAGTATCAACAAGCAACCAATCAGAATGAACAGCCAATGAATGATGAATTCGAAAGTATATATGTAAAGTGACATTCGTGTCATTTCACTCTGTCTTTGTGACATATCAGTGAAGTGTTTTCTGGCGTACAAGTGAACTGCTCTCTCGTGAAGTCTCTATCTTGTTGAAGTATCAACCTTAAACTCGATTTCGTTGAAATGGTAAGTTGAAAATTTCTTCACTCATCTCCCTCAAACGTGTGGCTAATAGCATCTTCCTCAATTTCAGGCATCAATTTCATCACCAACGCCCTCCCTTCTCGAGGAAAGTTTAGAGTTGTTGAGTCAAAGTAGGTTGTAACAATACACTGAGACTTGAACAGAGATGATAGAATGATTTCTCTTTCAGGTGATGTGAGTTCCAGCTCAGGACTCTCGCGACAAGGCAACGAGTGGGAATGTGCCGACTGCGGACATATGTTTACAAGGAAGCACAGTCTCCTTCGACACATCAGACAACGTGTGTGTCAACGCAAAGCGGCGTCAATCTCCGGAGGTGAAGTTGATTCTGACGATGACATCTCCTTTCCTTGCGATTTGTGCCCTCTTTCTTTTGATAGTCACTTTCAGCGATCTTCGCACAGACTTCAACACACGCATGCAAATGATCACTACACCAACGGTACCTCTACCATCTCCCTCATTAATGTTTCACACAATAATTTAGTACGCGACTACTGCATGGAGTCCAATACTCAAATAGTAGATTTTTCTGAGTGGCTCCTTCAAAATTCTAACATTATCGAAGCGCTCTTCAACAATTTAGACAATTTTAGAATGAAGGCGCTCATCTACCTCAAACTAAAATACATTAAGATAGATTTTCAAACGGGTCAAGTGACGGAGAGAATACAGTTTCATGTTCCTTCCTCTTCCGCAACTGAAGTTGTAGACTGCGAGTCTTGGCTAAATTTTCACATTCAATGTTTAAAATCAAATGTAGATAAATTCAATCAACGCGACAGCGCTCTCATTTTTGATGGTGTGGACTCAGCCATATTCAAAATTTCCCTATTAGAAAGTCATGCAGCTCGAGGCACATTTAAACTACCAAAAACGTTGTATAATAAGAAAGCTGTCATCAATGTCGATTGTAAATCACAGTGTTCCAAATATGCAGTCCTATCCATCCTTCACTATAATGATATCAACGCGCATCGAGATCGCACCTATAGCTATAGACAGTGGGAGGATGAACTAGACTTTGAAGGTTGTGATAGTGACAACATGAAAATCAAAGATGTAGAAACGTTCGAAAAACATAATAAGATTAAAATTGTCGTTCACGTGTGGGAGAAGGGGTTGAAGGGTGCCCGCTATAATTCACGTTCAACTTGTTATGAACGTGTAGGCAACCTCTTATTAGTAAAACAAGATGATAGCGAGGAATGGCACTACTGTGGTATTCCCAAAATCTCTCGCTTGTACACTCACTTGGGGCACTCTAAAAGAGGTGAACATTTTGTATGCGACCGCTGCATCCGCTCATTTTGGAGTAAAGATAAATTTGAAACTCACTATGAATGGTGCAAGCGAGGTAAACTACAAATGGAACGCATGCCCAAAGATAAAATATTTTCACATAGGGATAATGGTGACGAATTAAGTCCCCTGCGTATCATTTACGCAGACATAGAATGCTACATTGATGATATCATCCACAAACCAGCAGCCATATCCTGCTATGAAGTATGGCATGACCACTTTAGGAATAGACAAAACAAAATGCATACTTGGCAAGGTGAAGATTGTATTTCAAAATTTCTAGAATTTCTCGATAAAGCTGCTAAATTTCAACAATCATATGATTCACAATTGCAGCGTAAGTCACTACATATGTCAGATGAAGACAAACAGAAATTTGAAAGTTGCACATCCTGTCCTAAATGTCATAAAACGTTTGATGACGATAAAATTAAGAAAGTGCGTGATCATGATCACATCACTGGTAAATTTAGAAACGCACTCTGCTCCAAATGTAACTTTTCACTTAGGTTGAGACGTCGTGTACTACCCGTCATTTTTCATAACTTTAAGGGCTATGACAGTCATATGCTCATAAAAGGAGGGTTGAGCCAGATGAAATCGTGGCAGTTCAATGTTATAGCACAAACGAGAGAAAAATTCATGGCAATGACAGCAAAAGTACCAGTAGATAAAACTAAAGAAAATAAGACAGTCTTCTTCGAAATAAAATTTTTAGATTCATTTCAATTCATGTCAGCGTCACTAGCTTCTCTCGTTCGTAATCTCAAGTTTCTTCCCCATAGTCAAACTTTGAGGAAACACTATCCAAACTTAACGGATGAAATAATCACTCGCAAAGGAGTCTTTCCTTATGCGTATTTTAGCTCAATGTCTAAACTAAATGAAACAACCCTTCCTTCCATTGACAAATTCAAAAACGATTTGACGGGTCAAGATTGTCCAGTAGAGGACTATAAACATGCTCAAGAGGCATGGTTAAAATTTGATTGTAAAACGTTTGGCGATTATATGATCGCTTACTTAGAATTAGATGTCATTTTGCTGGCTGATGTCTTTCAGGAATTTCGACGAGTGGCATTAGAAGAAGACAAATTAGATCCTGTCCACTTTGTCAGTCTACCAGCCATGTCCTTTAAATCAGCCTTTAAAATGACTGGTGAGACCATTCATCTCTTACAAGACCCGGAGATTTATAATATATTTGAGCGCGGAATACGCGGTGGTCTCACATTTGTAAATAAACATCATATAAAATCTGAAACAGTAGGTGATGATCATATCCACCTAAAGTACTATGACCAAAATAATTTATATGGCAGTTCACTGTCTAAACCACTACCTCATTCCGAGTTTAGTTGGTTAAATCAAGATGAGCTTGCGTATTACTCCAACCCTTCAAACATACTGAAGATTCCAGATGAAGGTGATTGGGGATATTATTTTGAAGTGGATTTGATTTATCCAAATAGCATTAAAAATAAAACTGCTGATTTCCCACTCGCACCTGAATCTGGTGAAGTGACTGAAGATATGTTTTCACCATTCATGTCACAATTTCATAATAACTTAACAGAGTGTGGACAGCCAAGGTACAAACCATGCCGCAAACTTTTACTCACCCAATATGATAAGAAAAATTATCTCGTACACTTCTGCATATTAAAATTCTATTTAGAAATGGGCATGCTTCTAAAGTCAGTTCACCGCATTATCAAATTTAGACAGAAAGCCTTCCTCAAACCCTACATAGATAGTAACAGTCAAAAACATGCACTCGCCTAAATAATTTTGAAAAGGATTTCTATAAATATAAGAATAACAGTCTTTTCGGAAAGACCATGGAGGATGTTAGAAAACGTATGAACTACAAACTAGTCGTTGATGAACAAAAATATCACAAATTGACCTCATCACCTCTTTTCATTGATAGAGACATCATCGATGAGGATCTTGTAGGTGTTAAAATGATAAAATCAGATGTTGAGTTGTGCAAACCCATCTATATTGGGCAAGCCGTTTTAGATTATTCCAAGCTTGAAATGTATCAACTCTTCTACAAAATATTAAAACCATGCCCTCTCGTAAAAGAGGTTCGCTTGCTGGGTGGTGATACAGATAGTTTCTTTTTAGGAATTACCACTCAAAAAGATTTAAATTTTAATGAAGTAGGCAAGTCATTAGAAAAATATTTCGACACATCTAACTACAATCCCACTCATCCACTCTATTCCATACAGAATAAAGCCAAACTTGGTTGTTTTAAGGATGAAACAGCAGGAAAGGAAATAGATGAAATGATTCTCCTCCGTCCTAAAATGTATTCCATGAAATTAAAAGAATGTGCAGATAGTATTAAGCGTGCTAAAGGTATATCAAAATCCATTGTTCATATAATGAAACATCGGTCCTATAAGAAGGCCTATAAAAATAAAACTATAACGTTTGTCAATATGACAATCTTAAAATCTCAAGTTCATACTGTGAAAACGTACACGTTCAAGAAACGAGCACTTTCAGCATGGGAGGATAAGAGGTGTTGGATAGGACATAACACATCTCTTCCACATGGACATCCTGACACAAACATACCTCCACCCAAGAGAATAAAACTCACGCTACCACATTCAGGAGATGTATTGACATAATCAACTTTAACTCAGTATTTTGATGTTGCTTTTTGTAAATATACATGGTTGTTTTATGTATCGCATTAGATCGTTTCTTCCTTGTGAATGTATGCCTACAGTCAGCTCATTCCCCCTATATCTGTGAAAAGACTTTTTCATATACATATTTTTATTTTAATAAACATATCACAATGCCTTCACTTTGTTTTCCGAAACACTAAACTTACGAGGGATTTAGTATCTTTCACATGGATGCACTCTTGTAAACCATTGGTAATTTTGATAGCAATAGAGGGTATAGTTTGTTTGACGACGGGATGATAGAAAATAGATTCAAACATCTTCTCGACTATTCCATATGAAGCGTCTTTATCATGAATGAAATCGCGTAAAATGTATTCTTTTTTCTCACCAACAGAAATAGGTAGAATCAAATCACTTTTAATGTAAAGGTGCTGTTCATGTTTATCAAGTGTCATTGGTGTTTCTATACCAATCGTATGCGCAGCAGTAAACACAGTTTGTAGCATCGAAAAACCAAAGAGTTTTTTCAAATTTTTACTCAATTGACATTGAATGTCATCACCCAGTTTCAGAACAACGCGTTGATTTTCAATTGAAAACGAAATGTGGTGTGTCTTTACATCATATTTACTTCTCATCACATGCTTCAACTTCTGTTGTATATAAGGATTTACTACATGAATGAAGCTTTCAACTGTATGATATAGACGCGGCATTAGATTGATAGCAACTTTAGATTCTTCATAAGACTGGTAAATTTTCTTGATGCGATCACCATAGATGTCCACCCACCATTCATCATTAACTGAATCAGCTTTAGTGTGATATTCATGAGAAGCATACACCACACCGCTTCCAATAATAGGTGTATAATGTCTTACAAAATGGCGCAAGGTTGGAGAGAAATAAACTGTAAGTTTGTCATTATATTTCTGAATAACCAACTTATTTTTGTCCGCCATAATTTTCTCTCCATACTTCTTACCCACAGTTTCATCCCATCGTTTTACTAACTCAATCAGTGATAAAGGTTGAACACCACGCTTTTTCAAAATGATGCGTTCTTCGCATTCTACAACATCTTCATCAAATACTTTAAATCTATAATGAAATTTGTTGATTCGATTTGAATAAACTTTTTTGTAACATTTGCAGTAGCAATTGACGTTAGGTGTAGTCCATGACCAAAACCAAGATGTGGATAGAATTCATTATCCAACCTCAGTGTAAGACCTTTAGTAAAAGAATGAAAGCGAAGGAACTGTCTCCCACTCCAATGATAGATAGTAAACTCATAAACTTTCTGATCCTTATTCTTCATGATGGAAGTATTACCACTATTGAATGCCTTAATAATTTTCTCATTCCCAAATGGTTCATAAGAATCTGATTTTATCTGAATCCATTCATAGTTCCACTTTCCATCTGATGTTAAATTGTATGGGAACTGGAATGCATTATTCATCGTTATTCCATCATGGGTGCGAGGAGTCAATATCATTTCTTCCAAATCATTCGCATTCTGAATATTGCTATCATAGCAAATACTAGAAACGCCAACCTCCCATTCACCTTCTAAATGTAGTGGACGATTTAATTCTACTCGATAGTCTGATGGTTTATTTTTGGGAAATTTATTCATAGAAGCATTACTGGGCAAGTAGATTAGAAACGAGTCCTTATTTTCACTTTCCATATTATTCACATTGGAAAATATATTAGCATACTTTTGCATTAACTCTTCATTCGGAAATGGAGGGTGATACTTGTCACAGCATCTTTATGAAAAGGAATCAACGCACCAGCATCGTCATAAATGGCAATATCAATTTGTGGGATGTAGTTTGATTTCAGCTTTGTATAATGCACTTTCTTGAAAGTATGCTCAGATAAAATACTGCAGCTTTTTGGCTGGTATGGTATCATTGCTAGCAATGGAGCTTCAACATCTCCCACACGTACATCTTCACCAATATTGGAATATATCTGAAAATAGTTAATACGACGCGATAGCGACATGTCTGCACTAGCTTTGGTTACAGTACCACTTTTAAAGATATTTTGATCAAAACCCAAAATGTCCATTAGAGTTTTATCCATAATTAGTTCAATACCTTTTCCACTTATAGTGAGAGACAAAGTACCTTCTTTTTCAGAAAATAAAATATGTTGCTCATTAATCACTTCATTTAAATAATCTACAACCAATTTAACCGAAGTAATAATGCGAGGCATCAACACTCTTGTTTCATGTAAGATACCACCGAAAGGCTCTACACACTTTCTGTATAAAGATACGGTCCATTCTGTATCAAATTGATTTGACCTTTCACATGGTAAATGTTGCATATCAGATTTTCCATGAACAGCTGCAGAACGATGTCGTAAGACCTGATGAAAATCTTTTGAACAAACTAATACTAGATCATCATCATTTAATTTACTTATTGCAATATGATTAGATGATTTGATATAAGTCAATGTTGCCACTTGTTTACCATCAACTCGAAGGAGATAATTAAATTTCTTCAATAATGTTTCAGGAGTCATGTTTGTCTTTCTTGGCTTAATCACAATCTTCTTCACCAACGTCTTCTCATTTCTTGGAATAAGATCTACATAATAAGCTTCCTCTCGATATATTAACTGTTTATGACCACTTATGTGGTAATTAACGTTAAAATTATCATAGCTTGTTAAGGCGCTAGCGAGGTAATCTAAATCATTTCTTAAACTTGGACTTAAACCAACAATCCAATCTTCCTCAACTACATGATGTACATAATTATGATCATCATTGTGCGGAGTAAATTGGACAATATGTTTACACGCTTTATTCAAGAAATCATATATAAACTTTTTACATGATAAGAGATCTTTCTTTGGCCACTGTGGAATGTATACTCGGCAGCCCTTTTCACATTGGTAAGCAGCTGTGCGTCTCATATTAATAGTCATCACCTCATGATCAAAAGTATAGACACAGTTGCTATAAACAAGTTGAGTGACACCCACTTCCCAATTTCCATTTAGCTGTTGTGTATGATCAATGGGAGTAGAAAAGAGTGCGGCTCGATTACTAGCAAATCTCTTTGTAGCCGCATTGCTAAGCAAAATATGATAAAACGACATTTTGATATTGCTGATCTGCGACTTTGCATAACATCATGAAGACTTGGATTTTGGACTCTCTACAATATATCAGAGTTGATCGTAATGGAAACGTACATTTCAAAAATTCTCATGGTCATTCATCAAGAGGTATTACATTAACATGGCGACAATTTGTCAACCTCAATGATATCATGAGGGATTTGGAATATTTTGAAACATTAAGATTCATCTCCTTGGGTGATCAAGTTTGGCTTCAACGTCGCAACAATGAAATTCAAATCTGCCATTCTCATTCCGCAAACTGTTTCTCATTTCGCAAATACAATTGGGAGAAGTATAGAAGATACATACATCGCTCCATCATGACATTTATTCGTCGTGAGTTCATCGCCCTACTATGCAAATCTTAATCAGACATGACTACCACACACCATGAGTTGGAAATTAGATTCCCTACAACGTATTGAAACGGATCATGATCGAAACGTCTATTTCAAAGATTCAACTGGAAATGTGAGAAGAGAGTTTGCTTTATCTTATCGTCATTTTCAATCTCTACATCATATCATGAAGGATTTGAAATACTTCTATATGAAAAGACATTCACGTATTGAAAATCGCATCTGGCTGCGCGTCAACAATCGGCGAATTCAACTCTATCATTCCCAACTTCATGCTAACTTCACATTTCATCAAGGTAGTTGGGAAAAGTATAAAAGGAAGGTACATCGCTCAATTTACTCATTCTTTCATCATGAAGCGCCATCGCTACACCATCGTCAACATTCTCCGTCGCTTCAGACTCTACACCAAAATCGATCTCACAACATTACACCAACACCTTCCAAACAGCAAGTATTACCCGGGCCGACCTGAAATGTTAGTGGTGAAGATGAACAATTCACGGAATCTTCAACTCTTCCCAAATGGGACTGTACAGATTCTCGGCGCCCTTTCTCATTCATCGGCGCAGTCAATGCGCTTAGAGCTACAAAGACTACTACGTCGGATATGGAAGAGGGAGAGGTGTGTGATGTCGAATCTGACTGTGGACAATATGGTGATCTCTACTCAATTGAGTGAAAGTGTATCATTTTTGAAGATTCGTACCAGCAGTTACAATTTGTGTTATGAACCCGAACTTTTTCCTGCAGCTCTTATTAGTTGTTGGTTACCTGTGCATGTGGCAATCTTTCATAATAGTAAAGTGATCATTACTGGATTAAAATCTCATGTACAAGCAAATGTGATCCTAGACTATCTCATCGAGTATGTACGTACCCAGCGGATTGTAAAATAAAAAACAATTTTTCCAACATGATGTTTTTATTTCAAATCATGATAGAACTTACAAATCATTTTTTCATTAGAGGATGGATTACATGAAAAGTTTTGAATAACAGATACAAATCGAGATACATGTAAACGTTTTAAGATGAAGTACAGTACAAAAGCACCACACGTTGATGAAAGTGGATGTTGTAGTATGCGTTCATTTCGCTGATATTGACGCGTATGTTTTCTCAACCACTGCTGTGTTGGTATATTTGGAGGTTGAGCAAGAGAGTCAAATAGTTCACCACGTCGGTCTTCTCCAATAAAGATCGCTTTCCAATGCTCACCGCCTAAATTCTGCGAATGAGTGTTTAGCACAATAAAGATGGGATAGTGATTTACTGCAGGTGGTAAGGTATCGAGTGAATAGACATTATCGAAAGCTTTCAACGTCGCTTCGTCTGCATTACGCTGCACTTTAGTCTTAATATCGTCAGCAGTCAACCAACTCATTAACGATTATACTGAAGAATCACGTCACGATACTTTGTAATTTCAATATTTGAATCGAAGACTGCATAAATTAATACATTGATCGTCTCAGGTAGTGTTCTTTTGAACGTCAAATCCAAACGAATATTATGAGGCACGTTCGCTTGACGATAGGGGGCACTAATATCGCTGTCAGCAGTCAAATCAAATGCATAAATAGTATATCCACTCTTAAACTCTTTCATAGTGAGTCCGTTGGTGTCATCCGTATTGTAAAAGCCAAAGACATCCATAAAATCAACATAACTGCGCATAAATTGATCCGCAGCAAAATCTGGTTTGTAGGGTGGACCAGGATGACTCACACCATTTACACGTAAAGCAATTTCACTTAACTGATTGTGTTTAAAATTGAAAGGATTCTTCTTTATATTACCATTAAATGCATCATTTTCAACCATTGCCACCATGAGGAGCTTCGGTGCTTCCGATGGAAAGAGGCCATCTTTCATGAAACTCTTTTGATCTTTAGGAATTGTAAAGGTGAGAAGCTTTGTATGCTGAACGGGGTAAATGGCATTTTGACGGTTAAGACCTTCAGCATGTCCTCTAATGACACTTGGATTCGGTACTACTCGACGAATGTAAAGTGCAATATCTTCCACATGAATTCTAAAATTGTCAACTTTAGCAAATGCATTCAGCGCAAATTCAGGCTTATTCAATGTCAGCTTGAGTCGCATGCTGGTATTACAGAGTAAAAACTTTGACTGTCTAAAGAAGTCTAAATTCAGCGGACCATATAGCTGACATACTCTACTATCTTTAATCATAGCAGATCGCTTTACAAAGCCACTGTTTGTTTCAACATCAAATTTTCCTGCTTCATCTCTGTACCATCCCATGGCTTCCATATGACTTTTTTGTGCTGCTGGATGAAACTGTGATACATGATTGAAATATGATTTATAGGGATAATCGCTTTGACCACCTTCCACCTGCTGCTCTCCAATCGTTAGAGAAACATCACGAAGTAATGTAGTCAATGGTAAATTGTTCAGTCCAACTTTATGTGTATCGTCAATAGCAGTTCCATCTGCTTGCTGAATTCTAAACCTCAAATCAAGCATCGCATAACTCAAATCTATGTAGTCATCACTACCACCAGGAATAACAAATTCAATGGGGCCAGCATTCTCAGCTGTTCGAGGATGATAATCTACAATACTTGAACTAAGAATATCTGTCTGTATGGCTTGTTGATCAAACAAACAAAAACCGGAAGTTTTACACTCCATGATTAGAAGTTATGGCAGCGTCGTCGTTTAGCGCCTGATGAATGATTAGAGCCTCTGCGACGTTTGCGTGAATGCCTTTTGACTGAAGATCGCACCTTACCAGCTCCGCGATGTTTCCTCCTTCCTTTATTCATTCGTTTAGGTGATTTCTTTCCTTGAGTAACACCAGCAAAGGTCTGCTTCAATGTTTTTAAACCACGTTCCTTCCCACGATTCAACAAACTGCTCTTAAAACTTCTACCTCTGGAAAGATCACTAGCAACATCACCAGCAAAGCCAACGGCATTACTTAAAACATTTCGTTTTAAAGATCTACCGACATTGGATATGAGAGGTGCTACAACAGATTTCAGTGCACCAAGTATGCTACCTCCACGTTGGCGGCGAGCGCCGATGTAAATTTGTCCTCCACCACTTACATAGGAGGGTCGTGAATAAAATGAGGCAGTTGGATTCATAGCTCAAACCCTAAACATTGTTAGTTACAACTTTGCATCAATCACTGTCGATCACTTAGATGAAAGATGTCGGCACGACGCATCCAAGAGTTCATACTTGAAGGATAACCAGTCCATTTAACAAGACACCATTCTTCACCTTGCCGTTTTTTACATCGAATGATTTTCTCTACCAAATATGTTTCACTTTCAGTGACTACCTCAATCTCATCGCGGTAAAAGCTACCCTCAATTTCTTCATTATCGTAATCTTTCAACTTGTAGGTGGTCGGAGAGTCTTTTTGATTAATCCTTGATACTGTAAATACCTCCTCTGTCCAATTCGGAAGGTACCCTTTAGCAAAAACACTTTTCACTTTTGAGATACGAACTTTATCACCAATTTTCACATCACTTTTCACATGAGTGCGTTTACGTTGGAATGATTCGCGCACTTTATCTACATTGTCAGCATTTACATCTACTGGTCTGAGTCCAATAGAACGATGGATAGAGTGATTGTAGGCATGGAGTGTATCTTGTAGAACCTTTGTCCAATTTTGTGTGAAGTTGGCAGTAAAATGTCGCCACAAGCGATTTTTTAATGTGCGATTAAAACGCTCAACGAGTGCAGCTTTATAAGCACTCTTTACACTAAACAACTCAATGTCATGCCTCTCAAATAATCTTCTCACATGCTGATTTTCAAACTCTTTTCCTTGATCACTCTGAATTCTTTTTGGAATGCGACCTTCTTGAAAAATTGTTTGGAATGCTTTTGCTACTCCTTTCCCTTCTTTAGTTTTTAAAGGTTGAGCCCACGCATAACGCGAGAAAATATCAATGACGGTTAAAATAAAATTATTGCCCGAGTTATGTTTTGAAATGGAGGCAACATCACACAAATCTGCTTGCCACTGTTCATCGATGTCATGAACAATATAATGGCGGGTGCGGTACTTCTTTTTCGCTTGTTTGTGGAGTGTATAGGTAGCCTGACCCTTTAACCATCGTTTCACTTGTGATTGTGGAAGACCACTCGCTTTTGATAATTTCTTGATAGATGCAAATCCTGCCGGATGTTTTACATCATAATAGATTGACTTCAAACGTTCAGTCGATGACGACTGACTCTTTTTTCTCCTTCTCATCTTTTTGTTTTCTTGCCTTTCTACATTTACAACAACTGCAGCATTTAGCTTTAGCGGTTTTGCGATCGTGTTCACATTGCTTAGGGGTTTCATTGTGAGAGCTGGCGCAGCAAGTGCAAGTGACAACGACATTCACCTCTGGCGGCTCATTACATGGCAAGCAACACATCTGCTTCATATTAATAGTCTGAGAACATGTATTTCCTGGGAGGAGCTGTTTTACGTTTTCCTTTTACTAGGTTTAGTGGCGATGTAGATCTACGTCGAGTTCTTCCTCTTGTTTGCTTAGTGAGTGTGGGAGGGGATGTAGCAGGTGACGTCTTAAACCAATTTGCTGGCATCTTCATCGTCTGAAGCATTGGAGCAGTAGCCACTGTTGAATCAAGTTCTTTCAATGTCTCATTATTCAAAGCAAATTTTGGTACATTATGCTTTTTCAATAGTTTAAGAAAGTATGACCAACCAGGTGGAACATAGCCCTGACGGCGCTTTCTACGTGTCGCATACTGAATCAAGTCTTCATAACGTGAAGCATCAATCACTTTATTTTCATCTGTAATGATTTCTCCTCTATCATTTACATTGAGATGGGGTTCAATACTGTTGAAAAGAGATATGGCATGTGCGCGAGATGCTAAAGGTGTAGCAGTCGATACAGAGTCACGCATCTTATTCTTCAAGTTTTTCAATTGCTCAACAGTTTCCGATTGTAATAATACAGCACGATGTGGATCTTTGATGTGAACATTTTGCTGATAATCTATTTCTTTCCTATACATTTGATTTGCAAGAGGTTGCTTTACTTGCTGCATGGCAGTCAATTGTACATATTCATCCTGAGGAATAACAATCATGCGAGAATAAGAACTCATAGTTTGTAGATAATCATGGGAGTTTTCAAAATATCACTTCGAAATCTAAATTCTTCCGGACACTCTTGCGTAAAGTCAATGAATAAGTAACCGTATGGTTTTTCAGTAGCTGCTTGAAAAATTTCAATTAAGGCTTTTGATCCTCTGGGTGCAACTTGTCGCGCTAAAATTTCAAATTGACTTTTATCTCGCGGATTCTTGAAAATAGCATAATAGTGTGTATTCAGGTTTCGTGTACGAGCTTCTTTTCCATCAGGAAACAAATTTTGTGTGATATAGATGATAAAGCACCTTTTATGATGTGCTGCGCGAGTGAACATATCTGTAACATCTTTTGAATTCTTACTTTCTTTTAATAAATCATCCAATACAACAACATCATTAGACTGAAGTTTATCCACTGCAATAATTCCTTCATGTCGAATAAAGTTGCGACTTTGCAATTCCTGAAACAGCGACGGTTGATAAATACCATAACACCAAATCACTCGATTGATAGGTTCCTTAAACAACTCCCTTCTTTTATCCAATAAATTCAGCGTGAAAACAGTTTTACCTGCATGAGATGGACCTGATACAGTCAGAACTTTATCACATTGAAGTCTGAAATCCATTTTATTACTTTGAGATTCAACATTTGCATAATTAACGCTTAGAGCCAAAGATAGGTTGCCCACGGCAGGAGCTATCATTGGAAGTATTGCTGAAAGGAAACCGCCCTTTTGTGTTAGAGTTTTCCTTTTTCTTTGAAGGGTGACTTTAGGATTGGAGATGAAACGCAATTTTGTGGCATATCGCTTAAGTAACTTTCGTTGTTTTGGCGCTAATTTCTTCGTCCTCAACTTTCTGACATGAGAAATAATTTCACAAATGAATTTATCGTTGGCATGTCGTATAGCATTGTATCGCTGATTTGCTTTCATTCGTCGGAGAGCTTGAATGGCTGAAGAAAACTTTGAAGACTTTTGACTTTTACGTTTCGCCATTTTACGTTTCGCCATTTTCCGTGTTAGTCTTTGCTAAAACCTATCTTTACCACATTTGCATAGGTACTAACTATTGCGACATAAGTGACACTCGAAATGAGCAATATCACAGTGGTTACATTTGCAAAGTTGAATGCAATTACGTATGAAACAGCGTTGACAAAAAGCGTGCTTACATCTCTTGAAGATGCGCTTTTCATTTCCATCCTTTCGCTTACATACATCACAACACATAGTTTCACCGTTACTGATGTCTATAGCAAGTCTTTTTGAAGATATGAATTTGCTAGCCTTTTCTAAATAATAGACGCATGTACAGAAGGAATATACTTCGAGAGTGAGCAGACATAGCTCGAAAACCAGTTGTGCTACAATCAAGTACTACTGCATTTTCAATTTTTCTTTATGGAAAGTTGAATGTGAATATCTGAAATCGCTTCAATCACTAGACTGCTACCATGATGGTTAAATGCGTTAAGAAGTTCAGCAATTTTTATCATATGTCTTTTAAAAAATTCTTCGGGGTGATCTACCACTTCCATTGAATAAGAAGCAAAATGGAAAGAGCGACTTTCCACCTCTTCCTTTCCAAAATGACTAAACTTAATTTTCGCAACTAATCGCGCCATGACAATGCTATCAGAGAATGTATTCATTAACTCTAGAAATAGAGTGCTAGCATCATCGACCACTGCTTCGATGTCGGTCTCATCTTTATGAAAATTTATCACATAATCTTGAACAGCTCCTTTTAAACTTTGCCTATGAAAATGTAATGTTCCGCAGTCGTTTGAGAAAGACATGATCGCCCTTTATCTAACCCATCCATTGCATGAAAACAACAACTCTTCTCATAGTAACATTTATTGAATAATAGTAACAAGCATGCATTATAAATCAATGGTTTGAAAGAGATAAAATAGATACAGCTGGTAACTATCATACAGCGAGCAATGATAACCATACAGGACTTTGGCAGTGCTGAGGTAGGGAGGAAAGAAGCATTGGTTATGAACGTAGCTACTACAACGAACAGACAAAATATGAACAGACAAATCCTTAAAACGTTTCGTGACTTCATGATAATGTTGATTCACTCTACTATCCCAAGGTGGGAGCAAAATATCATCAATGATTAGATTGGGAAATACTTTCCTCTCCTTACCAGGATTATTACAAAAGATGCGTATAACATTGAAAGCAGCTAACCATCGTTTAAAGTCAATAAGAAGAGCACTCTCACAAGAAAAGCCATAGTCTTGCAAATATTTCAGATTAAGTCCATGAATGTGTTTTCTCGCCCATTGATCAACATTGGGATTGCAGTTGGCATGTTGATGATAGACACTGACAATCTGATATGTCCAATTGTTCATAGCAATAGCACTGAGCTCCTGTACAGGTTCACCCTCACAATCCATAAAAATGGTGATAGAAGCCTAAAACGGAAATTTACACATCTAAGGAAACGTTCTATAACATATTACAAAATGAAGAATTACATCGATGCTTTTCACGACAAAATACACAAATGATATGATGGCAACGAAGAAGTAAAATGTATCTAATAAGACCACGTCCACGACACTCAAAGCACATAAGCGAATTGTCATAGGGTAGAGTTAGGAAAGGACTAGTAATTCTCCTTCTTTGATTTGCGTTTTGATGCAGCATTCTTCTCCGACTTGCGCTTCGTACCACTGCTGTTAAGGATTTGATCAATTATGTCGTCCACGTTGGGTGGTTTTGGAATATATAGGATGGATTCCATATGCATGGAGAGAGAGGCTATTTTGTTATCCTTGTGACGACCATAATATAGCCCATTCACTTTGAAAAGGATATCCCAAGTACCTTCTCCGAGCTCGTCGCATGTGATGGGTGTTGAATGATCTCCCTCCTTCTTATAGTAAGTGCACCAATGTGATACCGGTAGGCAAATTTGATTACCATCCCAAATCTTTCTATAGGGAGTATCCTTGTCATCCCTCGCCTTCCACTCTTGAGCAAGAGGAGTAGGAATGTCCATATTTAATGTCACGTACTCCTCAATAATATCAAGTTGGTGGCGAATGTACGGACTCACGGGGATCAGTATGTAGTCCCCAAACTGATTGCGCATTATCTTGACATCCGTGGAAGGGAGCATTCCCGTTTGGAGTACTACGCCATGATCGTCATAACGCAAGACTTGTTTAAATTTACGCTGTAGCGGTGTAGGATTATGTACCTTGGTTGTTTCTTCCACTGGCCTCAGTTGTAGATGATCTGATCGTAGCGAACCTTGTAACGTTTGACCGCCATTTTGTCCTACTAGTGCAGCAGATGGAGTAGATGCCTGAAAATGAAAAAGATTGTATTAAGTTTACGTTCAAGGGAGGAGAGGGAGGAAAGTAGCGACTTACCATTTTAGTTGGATAATAGAATAGAGAGAGAGAAAATGTGCGTCCGTCACTCGTGCGATTCAACGATGGAATGATTCTCACTGTGGAAGGCTCGCTATTTATATAGAAATGCTTGATTCTCATTGGATGATGATCCTCATTGGACAATAACATCAAGCTGATTCCAAATCTGGCCTCCGTTTACCAATCCGAGCCTTCATTCGCCCGCTGGAGCTGTTTCTTTGGAAATTCTAACTCTGTCGTTTTTCGCCAATCTCCCAAAATCTTAAATGGCGTCTCACACCTAAACGAAGACAGATATGAACAAGCCGTTTCTTTCACTGAATTTGTCTCACTCTTAGCTTTCAAACGAGCTATTGCACGACAAAATCCGTCCACTAGAAGCCAAGATCGAAGCTAGCTCTCCCGAGGGGGGGGAGGTCAGTGAAATTTGATGAAAAATGTTTTGGTGAAGGTCCCAGGTCGAAATGCCACACTTTGGAAAATTTTCAAAATTTTACCCATACAAAGCCACTCTGACACTTAGGATTTTTTCAGGTGAGCGAGCTCCGACCTAAAATCTTGTAACAGCTCTAACTTTTGAACGGCTGGTCCGATTGACTCGCGGCAAAAATGGCGTCGAGCAGTTTTTTCTCCTCTTTCAAACGAGTAGCTGTAAGACAAAATCCGTTCACTAGAACCAAAGTTAGAAGATTGCTGTCGGGGGGGGGGTCAGTGAAATTTGATGAAAAATGTTTTGGTGAAGGTCCCAGGTCGAAATTCCACACTTTGGAAAATTTTCAAAATTTTACCCATACAAAGCCACTCTGACACTTCGGATTTTTTCAGGTGAGCTACAACAGTCCACCCTCCCAACCTGGCCGGCACACCACGCCAACCTAGACAGCACATCACCGCGCGCTATACGACGGTCGACCAGAGGGGGGGACGTCAGACTCAAAGCACCACGGCGGCCGACCACGACACTCTGCCGTTCCAGAGGGGGGGACATCAGCGACGGCGGCCATCTTGCGCTATCCAGAAGTGGAGTTTTACTTACTACTATCGGTATCTTTAAAAACGACTAAATTCATGAATTTAGGTCTTAAAAACCTGAAAAAGGGTCTAAATTCATGAATTTATGTCGTTTTTAAAGATACTATTTTTTTGAATTTTATGGTGTCCTGGAACGGTCTTTTGCCCATTACCGCAGAGCGTTCAATTGAGAATTGATCTTCTTGCCACTTGTGTCTTGTCCTGGCCGTGACCATCAGTATTGAAGAATGGCATGTCTAGACTCAAAGGCACATACATATATATACACGTAAATCTCTGTGATCCCACACAAAAGTCATTGCAATGATTAACTAAATGAGGCCTACTTGCTTTTACAGGCAGTTAGGGCCAATAACGTTGCGCACATTGCAATTGCTCTCTTCTTCGGTGTCTCTTTTGTTAACTGAAATAATTTTTCTCTCGGTCTAGCTAAAAAAGTTGCCAGAATGTCAAAATCTCCTTTCAATTTATTCAATTTTCTCAATTATCTATCATCAATGAAATCGAATGATAATTGCATGTTGTCAGTTTTGGCAGACGGAATTTTATTGCACTTAATTTTATTCACATCAATCCCTTATGTTTATTCTATCCCACATAGTGTATATAGAGTCAAAGGCTGTATCGGCATCAGCCTCTTGATATTAACTTGAACAGATGAAATGACAACAAAGATGACAACCACTTGTATAACACAATTTTGTCGCACTAACTGATTTCTTCATTCAATGACGAGAAATTCATCGTTTGATGGATGAAAATTTGGGAAAGTGATGTTATTGCTAGATATCTGATTGGCTATGAATTATTGATTCCATACAGATCAACTGTCCGCTGATGATGCTCTTAGACTGTTGTGTAACACGATTTTATCTCACCACTCATTTTGTGAAAATTCATAAATATTAGTAGTTTATAGTGTGACATCCGGCGCGACGCTTCGCTTCGCTTTGCTTCGCTTCGCTTGCGCCGGATGTCACACTTTTGCGGGGGTTTTCAAAATTTTCAAAAAAATCAAAATTTTAAAAATTTAGGTAGATTTCAAATTTCACGTGGCCGAAGGGCGAAAATTTAAGTTGTCTCAAAATATCACGTGGTCTAAGAATTTTGAAAATTTAGGCAGACGAAAATTTAAGTTGTCTCAAAATATCACGTAGTCTCAATATACCAGAAGATTGTATTCAAAATATTTATTCAAAATATTTATTCAAAATATTTATTCAAAATATTTATTCAAAATATTCATTTAAAAATGGAAGAAACAAAAGTGGATGAAACAAAAGTGGAAGGAACTTCAAGAATATATCCTTCGTTATCATATGAACGTAGTTCTACTTTAATGGACATTGAAAAAATGAACATTGAAAAAATGAACAAAGAAAAACACAAAGATAGAGTTAGGTATATGAAAGATAAGGAATCTCAATTATTATTAAGATTAGAGCATTATAAAAAGTTAAGAAAGAGATGGTCTAATGCTTTAACAATTGTCATTTCATCTGGCGTTCTTACAATTCCAGTAGTTGCTACTGCTTTAACTCGATACAAAATGAAAACACATTTCCATCTTTGAAATATTTTATTCACATCACAGACAAGTACTATGTACAAGTAGCATGGTTTACAACGAATAAAATATGTTGACTAGAAAATGTATTATGCCATGATACAATTGTTTCTGTATGAGTAAAATAAGGTAAGGCTCATAGAACTATAAAACCAATGAGGACAAGTAGCATAGTTTACAACGAATAAAATATGTTGACTAGAAAATGTATTATGCCATGATACAATTGTTTCTGTATGAGTAAAATAAGGTAAGGCTCATAGAACTATAAAACCAATGAGGACAAGTAGCATAGTTTACAACGAATAAAATATGTTGACTAGAAAATGTATTATGCCATGATACAATTGTTTCTGTATGAGTAAAATAAGGGAAGGGTCATAGAACTATAAAACCAATGAGGACAAGTAGCATAGTTTACAACGAATAAAATATGTTGACTAGAAAATGTATTATGCCATGATACAATTGTTTCTGTATGAGTAAAATAAGGGAAGGGTCATAGTACTATAAAACCAATGAGGACAAGTAGCATGGTTTACAACGAATAAAATATGTTGACTAGAAAATGTATTATGCCATGATACAATTGTTTCTCGTAAATTCAAATAAGGGAAGGGTCATAGTACTATTATCTATTGGGAGTAGCTTACCGTTTCAATTGATTGAGTTTAAAATTTGATCAAGGGTTGGGCGCTGTCTCCCATGGCGAAGATACGAGTCAATAATAGCGAAGTTCCTTTTGAAAAATGATATAGATTCCGTCGAGTTCTTAATAAACGGAAATCGTAAATATAGTTTATAAAATTTTCTTAAAAAGATGTTATAGCCTCTGGAATAACCTAATTGTTTACAAACATGGCCACTTCCCCGGATTACAGTCAAAGCTCTTCCTTTTAACAACGATAACTTCACATTATTGTTCACCGAAATGTCTTCTTCTCTTCTTAAATGTGCTAAATAATTAGTTAGCTCTGATGGTAAGATGTCTCTTTGAATTTCTTCTTCAAAATTATAGTTTGAACTGATATTGATGGCGTTATCTTGCAATGTGTCTTCAAATCGATTTATCACTAAAAATTCTCTGAATGTTTTTGATGCGTGGATGTCTTCTTCCTCCCTTGGTTTAAGATATTTCTCCTGAAATTCTGTTAGCATCTCAATACACTTCTTCCGTTGATCTTCGTTCACAATAGTGTCTGAAAATTTTCTTTTCAAATCGGCAAAGGCGATGCTTGAACGTGCCATTTTCGTTAAAACGTAGTGAATTAATTATGATAAAAAATAAAATTGTTGAAAGTCGCTGATGAAATTGACCAAAATAGATAAAGGTCACAGATGATTCGTAAGCAGTCACAGTCTCGTAGAACGCTCGCAGAATGAATGCACGCAGTAATACGTGGAATAATGGTAGCAGCTGTTCAAGTGAAAAGTTGAGTTATGCGGGTCACAAAGAATTCTCTCATACTGAATAGCTTAAACTGCTAGCAGCTGTTCATGTTGAGAAATTTGGTAACAGATGTTGCTAATGTCTTAATACAGATAAAACAATCAATATTCTCTTAACAAGAGTTCATAAGAATAAAATGGAACAATGTAACGTTTTAATTTAGATTAAATTAAATCATTTCAAAATCGAATAAGTAGTAAAGAAAGACATCATTAGAGAACAGTTTTAAATCAATACCCCCTCCCTTCTGACTAAGTAGCAAGGAAAGTCATCATTGTGGAACAGTTTTAAATCAATACCCCCTCCCTTCTGACTAAGTAGTAAAGAAAGACATCATTAGAGACCAGTTTTAAATCAATACCCCCTCCCCCCCCAGTAGTAAGGAAAGTCATCATTATAAAAATGTTTTAAATCAATACCCCCTTCTGGCTAAGTAGTAAGGAAAGACATCATTAGAGAACAGTTTTAAATCAATACCCCCCCTCCTTCTGACTTCTAGGGGTCCCTTAAGAAATTTTTTTATTATAAAATGAGCAACATAAATGAGTTTTTGAAATTATATGGAACACAGACAACAACGAACTTCGATTTAAATAAGATTGCTAATCGATTAGGAATAAAGAATTTTCACATATTGATGAGGGATGAATTACAATTCCTAAAAAATAGGCCAACAGGAACCTTCAGTTCCCGGAACAAAGTTCCATCAATAACTGTAAATTTCATAACGAATCTTCACACTTCAGACCAAAACGGCGTACATTGGTCAGCAGGCGTTAAAAATCATCAGCAAAACTATTATTTTGATCGCCCGGAGGCTGAGAACTATTATTTTGATTCATACGGTTTGCCCCCTACAAATGAAGTAAAAGAATTACTTGGCAATGGAATTTATAATACATTTCAAATTCAAAAACCGGGAACAACTTATTGTGGGCAATTATGTTTATACGTTTTGTACAAATTACAAAAAGGAGTATCATTTCTAGATATTATGTTAGAGTTAAACAATCTATAACTCAAGCGAAGCTAGCTAAAGCGCCACCTAGAGGTTAAAGCTCTGTTTTCTGTAATTCATTTTGATAAAATCGGCCTCTGATATCTTCATCATCTAAATCTTTAATTTCATAAGTAATCGGATAACTTTGATTTATTTTGCAAACTTCAAATATTTCTTTAGTCCAATAGCCAACAAAGCCTTTTTCAAATTTATTCTTATATTTAAATATCCTAACTCTATCTCCAATTTTAAATTTTGGCTTAAGTTTCTGCAAATTCGGATTACTCTCATTCAAATTATTATTCTCGAATATTTTCTTTCGTACTAGATCAGGGTCGTCAGAAGCATTCTTTGGAGTTTCTTCAATACCAGAATGAACTTTATCATTGTACTCTTCCACAATTCCTGGTAATATCTTCAACCATTTCTGATTTTTTTGCTCAGTAAATTTCTTGAAAATTTTATTTTTTAACGTCCGATTGAATCTTTCTATCACTATAGCTTTTCCTGCGTTTTCAGTTGAATAAACAATTTCAAATAGTGGCTGAACATTTCTGTTATAAAATTCCGACCCTTTATCAACAAACAATTTTTTGGCTTTCTATTACTTTCTTTAAAGATTTCTTCAAACGCATATTTAACTGATAGACCACTTTTATTTTTTAAAGGTTTTACCCAAGCATATCGTGTATATAAATCTATAACTGTCAATGCGTATTTGTAGTCCCTTTCATTCGGCATATGAATAAGATCAGCACTCCAAATATCATCTTTATTAAATACTTTTACTTTTAATAAATATTTAGGCTTTCTATATTCTTTATGAATTTCAGATGCATAAACGTCTGAATTATAATTTTCATTTAAACCCTGACCGAATAATATTTTAGCTTGTAAAGCTTTCTTAACAAACATTCTTTCAATTTTTTCTCTAAATGTAGGATTCTGAATACTATCTAATTCTTGAATCATCTTCTTATCAGCTGCATGTCGAGAACTTAGATCATGATTTCGATAAGCTAAATCATGCCTGTAAGCGGCGGCATCTACTCTATTTATTGGTTCTTCACCTGGTTTCGGATTATTATTCTCATCTAGTCTTATATCTAATCGAGTTCCTGGCCCAGTATATGAATGACCAGGAAGATGTTTTTCTTTCGAATATTTACTCCAAATAAATCCAGGAAAGTTTTCTAATGTTTTTTGTATGTCACCTCCGAAGTGGTGTGGAACTTTGTTCTTGTCACCTCCAATATGCTGACAATTTGAGTTTTTATTTTTGTTTAATAGATAATTTAATAAATCTAAATTAGAAATTTTTAATTTAATTAAATTTTCGGAATTTTTAGAATTCATTTTAAAAGATAAAAAAAATTAAGAAGATAAAAATAAATGTTTTACCGAAAAGAACCAAAGGTTCTGAGGTTATTACCTTATCATACTAGGACTTAGATATATTCCAGAACCATCTTTAGTTTCTTTAATTTCAATTAAATCATCAACATTGTGGAGAATATTTTTAAGAACTCGTTTTCCTTCATCAACTAATTTTAATTTACTAATAAAATTATCTACTATTCCGTCACCCCTAGCAACTTTCTCTAACTCTCTATTATGACGATTTTGTTCTTCTAATGCTGCCTTCTCTGATTTATTTTTATTTACTGCTTGGACAATACCAGCTGTCCCACCTGCAACACTTCCTGCTGCTGCAATGCCACCTATTATTAGTGGAATTAATGGGAGAATCCCGCCATTCTTTTCTTCTTGTAATTGAATATTCTCTATCATTGGTTTACTTATGTAATACTTTTTTTTGTTAATCGTGATAGTTTTAGGGGTATTTTTGTCAACAATATTACGTAATTTTAATTCAACAGTTTTATTATTATTACCTTTCGCTTGCGACATTTTTAATAAAAAAATTTTAAGTTACCAAAAAATTTTAATCTATTCTAGTTATTAAAAAATTTCAAGTTACCAAAAAATTTTAAGTTACCAAAAAATTTTAATCTATTCTAGTTATTAAAAAATTTCAAGTTACTAAAAAATTTTAAGTTACCAAAAAATTTTAATCTATTCTAGTTATGAAAAATTTTAAGTTAAGAATTTTTAATCTATTCTAGTTATGAAAAAATTTTAACTAACTTATCGGAGCGAAGCTCCTCTGGCTTTAGCCTATCCTTACCATCTTTCCATTAAGAATTTCAATAGAATATTTTGTATCTTCAAGCAATAAACCATAAGCCATCAATGAAGTTGTGGAATCTTTTTTTTCAATATTAATTGTTACATCACAACCATTTTTAATAATATCTTCAGATTGCGCACTTAAATCGAAACAGAAAATTGGATATAAATGTCTCCAATCTCCAGGAGTTAATTGTGGTTCAACTCCAAATTCTGTACAAAGATTTCGATAACAATCATATCCTTCCATAAATTGATTATTGGTATCATCGAATCTTAATGGATCAATTGGATATCGGGTTTGATTTAATGAAACTTGTAAACTTCGAATTGTATTAATATGAAAAATATTGTTGTTCTTATCAAAACTTGGAGAATTATTTCTTTGAAATGTTAGTAATAAATATCTTGGGGTATTCGCAGTTCTAGTAAAATGCCAGTTAAATCTTTGTTCGGAAAAGGTTACTGAACTAGCAGTACGCTTTAGAAAATTTACTGGAATTGGTTTGTTAGTATTTAATCTTTTTGCAATAGCTGTTTCAACCTCTAAACTAGGAGTAATATGCTTAATCCACCATTCAAGTCTATCAATTTTTAAATATGCTTTTTTCCCAGTCTTACCAAAAAAGATTAATTCATTATTTGCTGTACGATGAATTATTAATTTAAATTTTAATTGATATGATATTTTATCATAATCTAAATATCCGAATAATGGAGACAAAGACCAATTTACTGTCTGTTTACTTTTTTTGTTAAATTCACGTCTTTCTTTATATGCATCATTATTTGTTTTATTTAAATGTTTTGCAATATTTTCTACATCTTTCGCAATTCCTGCTGCATCTGTTCCAGCGTGAGTTAAATCATCAACAATTATACCATCATTTGTATCAGGAAACCAACCTTCGATTTCATACTTTTTATTATTTTCACCAATTGTTACAAATCTAAGCATTGTATCAATTACACCTGGAGAATCACTTATTGTTTCTATATTTTGAGTTGCAACATCTAAACGCATTTGTGTAAATAATCTTGGAAAGAAATTATTCTCTAGTGTAATATTATCGGTATCTGGTAATGGTGTTGTAAAATTAGCATCACTATATAAAGAATATTCACAGTGTAAAAATGAATCAGGTAAATATAAATAACTCTGCTGATTATCAACTTCAAAGATTAAATCTCCTCCAGTATTTACTCTACTGGAAGATCCGGGATTCATAGCAATTCTTATATAGTCATTCTTTTTTTGATTATAACTGACGAACGGAGGATCGTCTAATCTAAATTTATTTTCGATAAGCGAAGACATTTTTATAAAAAATAATTTGACTTTTTGTTTTTCTCACAGACAGAAAAAAATTTTACTAAAAAATTTTACTAAAAAAATTACTAAAAAATTTTACTAAAAAATTTTACTAAAAAAATTTTACTAAAAAAAATTTTACTAAAAAATATATTTTAGAATTTTGCTAGACCAGCTTTGCTGGTTAAACCGAAGGTTGCTACTCACGCCATTTCCTCTTATTTCTTCAATTGTTTTTTCATTATGTTTACTATTAGACGGAGCTCCGCTCCTCAAGGTTTCACCCTCCACAGCTATGTTAGCAATTTTGTTTTTTGTTTCCTCTGAAAGTTTTTTTAATTTTTTTAGTTCTTCAGAATCATTCCTAAGTTTACGAATAGCTTCTAGTTGTTTTAATTCGTTTTGAGACTTAACAGCATTTGATATTGCACTAGCTGTACTACCTATAGCAGCTGCTCCTTTTGCAGCAGATGTAATCAAATCTTTATTATTTTTAATTAAGTTAACGATACTACCAATACCAGAAAAGATGCCATCTCCTTCTTTTTGGACGGCACCTGCGGTGCCTAGGAACTTTTGTGTTCCGACAGTTTCTACACTATCATAATGGTACACAGGTTTCATAGATGGTTCATGAGCAATTTTATTATTTGATGCAAAATGTTTAAGATTGTGTTTATAAATTATAGGCATTTTTTAAGATTAAATTTGACTTTTGGGAAAAATATCTACGTGTTAAGATTTACGTTTGTGAATGGACAACAACTTCGAGATAACTTTATTAATTGCCTGTTGCACTTTATCTATTGCGTCAAGCAGCGTGTGATGTACTTTAATTTCTTTTCTATTAACTTGCATTTTCTGCTGATTAATCTTCAATGCCGTTTTAAGAGCATTTAACTTAATTTTAAGAACATCTAATTGTCTTTTAACAGCATCTAACTGTTCTTTATTTTCTTTAGAGTTTTCTTGTAAATTTTTCTTTAATTCATTTTCTAAATTGATTTTCAGATTTTTCATTTTATCAACTTTTTCATTAAGTGAGTTTACTTCATTTATTATTCTATTCATCTTTTTCATTTGTTGAGTAATTTTAGAACTTAATTCATCAACACTTTTTTGGAATGTAGTTTGTAACTGCTTTAAATTTTTTTTAATTCTTTCAGGAAGTTTTTCTATTTCATCTTCTAATTGTTCTTTTAATATTTTTATCTGATGTTTATTTTTAATGACTGCAGATTTTAACTTTATAGAAAGTAATATTAAAATTTTTGATTGTTCTGAAATCTTTTTAAAAAGTTTTGCTATATCTGCTTCTAGCTCTCTATCCTTTTTATCAAGTTTTAATAATTTTTCGTTTAATGATTTGTCATTAAGTTTAAGCAACTTTAATTCATTCATCAGTGGAACCAAAACATCGTTTATATATTTTTCCTTTAAATCATTGATTTGTGTATCAACATATTGTTTATTTGTCAACTCTGTATTTTGTTGCGGAAGAATAGAAAGATGCAATGGACCAGATAAAACGTCTCCAGTTTTCATGATATAATTTTCTATCTCTATTTCTAATTCACGATTATTCGGGATATATGCACCTCCACCAACATTTGGTAACATCATTTTTTAACAATAAAAAAATAAAATTTTTTCTAATAAAAATAAAAAATAAAATTTTTTCTAATAAAAATAAAAAATAAAATTTTTCTAATAAAAATAAAAAAATGGAAAATCCAAATTTAAAAAAATTATATTCGCCCGCATCATCCTGTTCTTCTTATTCGACGAGATCAACGGGATTTGAAAATAAATGTTTTGATAATAATAATAATAATACTATTACAAATCCATGTATAGATGTTAATATTTTATTTCAATTACAAGCCGAAATATTTAGAGAACAAACAAAAGGTTTACCTTCTATAGAAACTAATTATTGTTTGTTTCCAGGAGATCCATTTATTAAATTTATGGAGATTGTTAGTAAATATAATGATGTAGCTTATGTGGAATTAAATAAAGAAAATATGGTTATAATAGGTCATAATAATGTTTATGGATTTATTAGAGCAGTGTTACCAATTAGTAATACTGATTGGATAGAAACTAAAATTATTAATTATATCAATATTAAAGAATTAGTTAAAAAATTAAAATCTTTTTCCAAAGAAAAAATTAGATTATTTGTTGACGATCAAAATCAATATAACATTCACATAGAGAGTAAAAAACATAATGAAGAATTATTATGTCAAGTATATCATAGAGACACAATTTATAAACAAGAAACATTAAAAATGCCCCAAAGATATGATGATGATACGTATATAGGATTATATTCCAACTTAAATATTAATTTATTAAAATCTTATATAAATGGTTTAGCTCAACAAGAGAAAATTTATATGTGGACTACACCTTATACTATTAACAATGACCATAATCATAATAAACGAACCGAAGGTTCTAGGGCTTTGCCCGATCTTAAAGAATCTTATGATAATAATGATAATAATATAGATGATAATAATGATGATTCTGAAACATCTGAAAATGGTGTAAATGGTAAAAAAGATTATAAAAATATTAGTAATTATAAAAATTTATCTAAATTTCATTTTCTTACAATTGAAAATAATAATGATGGTATAGTTGAAGATACTGTTAGACAACTATGTGTCGGGTCTACAAAATTTAAATTAGGATTTACATCTAATCAATTTAAAATTTTATCATCTTTAATAAAAACTAAAAGTGATTCAGATTATAGTGGTGTTATTAAATTTTCCAAAAGAGAACAAAGACCAATATTTTTCTCTATTATATTATTAACAGATAAGAAATGTAATTTAGAATTAGATATTCCAATAAGAGAATGGTATCCTATCATGGAAGGGCATCCTATACCAAAAAGTGTAATTTATGATGATGAAGAAACAATTTATGATGATGATGAAGAATCAATTGATGATGATGATGAAGAATCAATAGTTAGTGAAAAAAAATTTAAATTATCTTTTGATAAAACATTATATGATGAAACTTAATATGGTAAAACTTAATATGATAAAACTTAATGTGATAAAGAAAATATTCGATAAATATATTTTCATATGTAATAAAATTTTTAGATGTAATAAGTTTTTAGATGTAATAAGTTTTTAGATGTAATAAGTTTATAGATGTAATAAATTTTTTAGATGGAATAAGTTTTTAGATGTTATAAATTTTTTAGATGTTATAAATTTTTTAGATGTTATAAAAAAATTATTATTCCCACGTGTCATCATCATCACTTAAATTACTCTCACAGATGATTGTTTGAAATATTTCAGCTTGAATATCTTCTCCGTTATAAGGTAACATAATTTCATTTTCATCAGGTGCTTGACGTTTAAGAATATTTATTTGACCAGAAAATTTTTTTTCTTCAGTATTATTATTTTTATCAGGAATACTAATTCCAGTTTCTAAAGATCTTTTCCATGGTTTATTAACTGTAGTCGATAATGTTTTCCCCGAATATAATTTTAGAAAATCTTCTACTTTTACTTTGTTTTGTGAATAACCTTTGAATGTTTTCTTTTCACTAAGTCTCCCTTGCTCATCTACAGTAATACAGTATTTTACTTTAGGTGCAATAAACATTGCAAAAATAATTCCACCATTTCCATAATCATTTTTCCCTTGACACAATTCTCCTCCAACATATCCACCCGCGTCTAATTTATTAAAGAGCTCATTGGAAATATATATTGAATCAGTATCTGTATAATAAATGTATTTTTCTTTGAAACCATTAATTTCTAAAATAAAGTTATTCATGATTCTTCTAGAGTGAGAAAGAATGAAAGAACCTAAGTGTGATGGCATGAATGACGTCTTCCCATCTTTTACAATATTAGTTTTGAGAAATTCATCATCTTCCATTTCTACTTTCGCTAAATATTGGTCATCATTTAATTTTTCATAATCTTTTACTTCTTGAGTGAAATTTTTTCTCAATGTATTCTCATTCCATAAATGATATTTAGTGGTTATATCTTTTTTTTGCACAGTTTTGCCATATAGCGAATTCATCAATAATTTAATTAACTCATCACCTACAGTATTTCCTTCTGTTTTATATCTTTTTCTCAAATTAAAAAGTTTTTCAATATAATTTCGAAATGGTGAAACTTGATAATTTTTTTCATAAATTATACCATCAGTAATATGTAAGATTTTCCCCCCACATCTAACAATTTCTTGTATGTCAACAGAAGTTAATACATCATAACATATACCATTTCTAAACCTGATTACTTTTACATGAGAATTATTATTTTGATTTTTAACTTTATCTTTTATAGGAACTGGTTGGAAAAACATATCATTCGGATATTGAAACACAACAGAGAATATTCCAGTTTTAGGTCTAAATGTTTGAGTATTAAATTTATATACTATTTCCCGCTCTTCTTCTTGACGAAATTTTCTAGCTGATTCAGCTTTAGGGTATTCTGAATTTTCATCATACATAGCTGATGGATATAAAGATGTTGCATCAAAAGCCATTAGAAATTCATTTTTTTGTTCAAGTAGTTGATTTGAAATTTTCTTACAAATTTCAGTTTTATCTCCTAAATCTCGATACTGTTTCATTAAATCTATTAAATTATTTCCAGGGGACAAAACCCCACCAGCGTAGCGACCAGGTAAATACTGTTTTAATATTGGTAACAAGATGCTACAAAATGGCGATATGTATTTTCTTATATTTGCTGAAACTCTTCCACCTTTAACAGATTTTCTAATATAATTTCTAGCCCATAAATCTATATGAGAATGAATATTTATATTGTCATTTTGTACGCTTTTCATCCAACCGTTAAATGTTAAAGCAGAGGATGTCAAATTAGTAGTTATATCTTCACCAACTAAATCTTGCATAACATTATTATATTTGTAGATACAAAAAGCTAAAGAAAGAATATCGTTAACTAAATATGGTCTCCATTCATTTTCTTTTTCTTTATAATTTTCATGTGTTATGTCTCCAATTTCATAATTTAATTTACACACATTCGTAGGAATTTTAAAATTCTCACACCATTTAGAAAGACTTGTTTTTACATGTTGATAACTACATTTCATTATAATAGTTTGAAGTGCTAATTTACCTGAAGGTGAATCTTTTTTCATATTGTTTTTAAATCTAAAAGATTTTTGAATGTATCTACTCGTACTAACACATTCAGTTGTATAAGGATTTTGTAATGAAGCAGTCAATATTCCTCTTGAAGTTTTAAGAGGCGGTTTAGATAATTTAAAATTAGCTTTTATCGGAAAATAGGAATCAAAACCTGATGAATTGTGAGCTATTAAAGTTACTCTAGAATAATTAAATTTTCCAAGAGTTTTAAAAAATTGATGGATCGGACATACGTCCTCTGGGTTTCCCCTGATTGGACATTCATCATCCTCAGTTCTCGTAAATATTTTCACACAATTTTGAAGTTTATTAAATTCTAATTCAGTTAAATTATTATACTCATTAATCTGTTTTTTAAGTTTTTTAATTTCATCTTCATCTTTTGATCGTTTAATTTTAATCATATCACTTAGCAAACGTGTTTCTAATTCTTTCAATCTTTGTTTCGGTAAACAACATATAAATTTATTAAAATTAATAGCTCCTACAGCGTAAGGAATAGGATGAGCTGTTGAACAGTTAGGATCGGGAAAAGTTTCGAGATCCCAAATATATGTTGAACCATAGTCAATTTTTTTCTTTGTTATGATTTTATATGGACGCGTTGTTAGATTTTCATCAGTAACTGTTTTATATATGGGTTTGAAATTATTTTCAATTTCTCTAATAGCTTTTAATTTATGAGATTTATTAATTAAACAATAGTGACCAATTGTTGAACCTGCGTGAAAATAATTGTAATAAACATAATTATGAAACGTTTCAATTCCTCTAGGATTTAAATGACGATTGGCAGGACTATAATATTGAACACATTCTCCAAAATATTTATTGAATTGAGAAAATTTGCAGTTTGACATTACTCCTGTTCTAGATGTGGCTTTCTCTTTATATAAAAAATTATTAAACATTTCTTTCATCATTTCTCCTTGTTCTTCATTAAAACCTCGTAAAACATTATAACATTTAATAAAACAAAAATCTTCAGAAGGAATATAACAATATTCACCGAAATATTCTTTGATTCTATATTTCATATTAATCCCTGCCCCTCTATGCGATCTTTGTACTAACTTCATTCCAAAATCTTCATATTTAATATTACCTGTAAAAATCCATTCGTTAGCATCGGATTTCTCATCCAGATTCGAAAACCATGTTTCAAATGATTTTTTATTATAGAAGGTTACGTAAAAATTTTGAATTATATTTTCCTGATCTTTAATAACTTTTCCAAGTAAATTAATAATTTTACCATTTGCTAAAAGTTTCCGCATATCATTTACTACATTAATAAAAGATACATTTTCATATTTAATTTCATTTGGATTAAATAAATTACATAAATCATCACCAAGTTCATCCTTAATTCTATCATCAAAAAAGATATCAGTAATAGGAGTTTCTAATATTTCTTTTGTTCCACGTTTCTGTTTTTTAGTATTACGTCTAATACTACGCCTAGTACGTTTCTGTTTTTTAATACGTTTACTACGTTTACTATGTTTAATTTGCGCATCAAACTCAGCAGTTTGTTTCTTGATTAATTCATCAATCCTAGACGTTTGTCCGAGAGACATTTCACGATTCATATTTTTAAAAAGAAAAAATGAATTTTTACATAGAACCTCGGTTCCGTTTTTACATATACACAGGAATATGTAATTGATGTAATGTTTCTAATTCATGTGCTGTTAAATGTTCTTTCTTAACCAACCACCATAAATTATTATACGCCAAAAATACTCGGAAACTTCTTAAACAAAGTGGAAAGTCTTTTGTTTTAACACACGGTTTAATACCATGTTTTGTTTTATAATCTGTAACGAGCGCTACGTATTTATGATGATAATAAAATCTAGCTTCTTTCTTCGAATTTACAGGATTTGTAGGATGACGATAATCTTTTAAAACTGGTACATGCTCTATCTTATAATCATTCAACATATTTTTTTTTATTTTTATTAACAAAAAATTTATAAGAAAAAATTATTCGGCCACTCCGTTCGGTCACTCCGTTCGATCACTCCTCGAAAATATTTTCTATAACTCTTTCATGAATTTTTTTATCAATATTAATTGTGATAAATCCATAATCTTTTGACCAAGCATTGTTACACGATTGTTTAAATTCATCTTTATTTCTTACACATAAATCTCTTAACAAATCACTTAAGTTTCTTGCATTTATTTCAAATAGTATAAATATATTTGCATTCTTTCTAATAACACTTCCGTCTAATGAATACATACTTTGTGTTAAATAAAATACACTACAGTTATTATGTCTACCTCTTGTGAAATAATTTCTCTGAACTGACTGATTTCTATCATTAACACAATCATCAAAACTTACACAATGTTTCATTGTTTTATCTAGTTTACTAGGATCTTGCATATTACCACTATCATCTATTAATTGTATCTTTATATGGTTATTTTTATTAGATTCTACTAACTGATTATTTTTTGCTGCTTCTTCACACCACGAACTTATTTCTTCTTCATCTTCAGATTTTTCATATTCTTTGAATAATGAAGCAATTGCTGTTTTTTTAAGATTATTTTCAAATCCATATTTTAAAAATTGATAGACGGGTTGTTCTGCTGTTGTTGTATAAATTATAAGATTGTTATAATCCAAAAAATTTGGAGTCGTTAAAATTTTAAATAATAGATACGTTTTTCCGCAACCTGATCTTCCACAAATAACTGACAAAACTTTATTAGATAAATTTGGATGATGATTAAATTTAAGTTTTTTTTTATTTAATGGTAGCACTTCACTCATTTTTTAATAAAAAAATTTATTTTTATTTTATTTTTGTTTTTAAAGAAGAAGAAGAAAATTAAACTTCTCTAGCTTCGCGTGGGAGTTTATACCTCTCGAACGGGAGTTTATACCTCCCGAACGGGAGTTTATACCTCTCGAACCAAAAGATCTATCATAATCTCTTCACCTCCAAAATTTATTTCTTGTCCTTTCTCATCAGTGATTCTAATGCCAATGTTGTTAATAGTTTTTCTTGTAATAGGAAAATATATTAATGTTTGTGGAATTACATTTAATCTATAACCAATGGGTACAGTAAAAGCTGGAAAACTGAATATTAAATTTGATAATTTACCATTTATATATCCTCCTTCAATAATGTCACAATGTACAACAATTGAATTTATTTCAGTTATTTTTGGAATCTTCTCACCTAAATGATAACCTTGACTATAGGTTTGTTTATTAAATCCTAATAGCTTTGACAATGATCTATCATGATTAAAATCAACTTGATGATTTTCGTCTAAAGTAAGAGAAAATTTATTAACTGCCGGTTCAACTGCAAAATGTAATTGTTTCTTATCTTTAAATGATATACCTAAATGTCTCTTAATTTCATTTGATATTGTTTCAACTTCGTAAGAACCAGGAAGAAAAGTTAGTATTTTCCATGTTTTGCCTTTATCAGTAGAATATCTAAATTGATCATTCACATCTTTGATAACGTTTTGAATAGTGTTAAATGTAGAGAAACTAGTCAATGCAATTTGATAATTTTTATTTTGTTCCAAATGTAGAATGGGTTCTAAATTACAAGTGTGTGATGAAGTAGTTGTTATGAATTTCATTGAAACTAGAATTATGTCCTTCTTTTATTGCAGATATTAAAATATTTAATCTATTTAGTAATTCTTGTGGATCATCTGGTAAAAATATGGTTGTTTCAGTTTTCTGTTTTTCAGATAAACCTTTCCCTACTTTAACTCCCGTTGATAATAAATTTTCTAATTGTTTATAACGTCTAAGAGATTTTACTGCACCAACTCTGTCTAACATAGCTTTATATTTTATGAGATCTTCTACAGCATAATTATTTAAATCTGCTCCTCTTAAAAGATTAACAAAATTTCTATCTAAATTAAAAGGAGATTTATCTGGTGAAAAAATTATACCTCGAAAAGGTTGTGGAAATATTTCTTTTTGTCCGAGATAAAATCTAGGTATTGTTTTTCCATCTATAAATGAGATAGAATGTTCAAATTGCATAGATTTTGGTAATTTCTTATTAATGTTTGATTCTAGTAATCCATAGTCATCTAATACAGTTTTGTGCTCTGGATCTGTTATATCAATTTGTTTATCATTATTTGTACTTTCTTTTTCAAGAGTTTTAAATGGTTTCATAGTTTTCTCAAAATCAGTTTTTACTTGCTCGGTTTGCTGCATTTTTTCAAACATATCAGATTGAATACCAGCTTTTATCATTCTATGTTGAAGATGATTTTCTTTCATAATATTTCTTTGTTTTATTAACTCTTCTAATTGTTTTATTCTTTTAAAATTATCAACTCTAATTTTATCCATTTTTAAAATATAATATTTGAATTTTGTGGTAACATTGGAATACAGCAAAAACATTTTACTGAACAAATTATTTTTTTATTGCTTTGTTGTTTGACATCTTTTCGTTTAAAGTTTTCTCGGTTAAAGTTTTCTCGTTTTAAGTTTTGTTTAATAAAGTTTTGTTTAATAAAGTTTTGCTTAAATTTTCGCTTAGAGTTTTTAGCTCTTCTAAAAAAAATTTGTCATTTTCTTCATTAGAAATTTTAGCATCACTAGAAATTTTGCCATCCTTTTTATTTTTATCATCAACTTTTTCTGTCTGTAATTGAAATGATATTTGATTTACTTCATTAGCTATTTGATCAAATTTTTCAATCTCATCTAACGTAATAACATTATCATCACATACTCTTTGAAAGTAGTAATGTAGTTTATCATAGACTTCTTTAATATGTAAATGCTTAGTTTTTAATGATTTTCGTTTCTTAGTAATTAAAGATTTATCTAACATTGTAACAAGTGAAGTTGCAAAAACACCCGTACCTGTTAAAGCTGTAGCAACTACTGGAATTACTAAAACACCTGAAGATATAACAATTGTCAAAGCACCTAAACTTATTGTTAAGAATATGCCAATTCCTTGTGTTACATTCTTAACTTTAGACCATCTCTTTCTTAATTTTTTATAATGCTCTAATCTTAATAATAATTGAGATTCCTTATCTTTCATATACCTAACTCTATCTTTGTGTTTTTCTTTGTTCATTTTTTCAATGTTCATTTTTTCAATGTCCATTAAAGTAGAACTACGTTCATATGATAACGAAGGATATATTCTTGAGGTTCCTTCCACTTTTGTTTCATCCACTTTTGTTTCTTCCATTTTTAAATGAATATTTTGAATAAATATTTTGAATAAATATTTTGAATAAATATTTTGAATAAATATTTTGAATACAATCTTCTGGTATATTGAGACTACGTGATATTTTGAGACAACTTAAATTTTCGTCTGCCTAAATTTTCAAAATTCTTAGACCACGTGATATTTTGAGACAACTTAAATTTTCGCCCTTCGGCCACGTGAAATTTGAAATCTACCTAAATTTTTGAAATTTTGATTTTTTTGAAAATTTTGAAAACCCCCGCAAAAGTGTGACATCCGGCGCAAGCGAAGCGAAGCAAAGCGAAGCGAAGCGTCGCGCCGGATGTCACACTATAAACTACTAATATTCGCTTGGAAACAACCGATTGTGATAATGACTCTTGACAGTGGCGGCGTTGTTCAAAATTTGTGGATGACAAAATACTTACTTCTCTTCTTCGTTCTTTGTGAACGAAATATCGAACCCATAGAAATTGATAACAATAAGACTTCTAGAATGGAAGTAAGCTTCATGCAATGCACAATAGTGGCACAAATATCACACTCATTTTCACTTAGATACACTTGTCAACGACTGAATGATTGGATTAGAATCAGTCAGATGTGCAATTCTAAGATTTTCATTGGCGGTTCCTGCCTCAACTTAGTTCATCCGGATGTGCCGCAACCTTGAGTCAATTTTCATTCTAGTCAGATTTCTATTATCAAACCAATGGTATTCACTCTGATCACCAGCTCACGCTGATTGTCATCATGTTCTCAAAAAGTGTTTGCAACAGAATTATTTTGTTTATTTCGCCATTTTATTCTATCTTCCAATAGAGTCGCTCAGGGAGGAATCAGACCAATCCGATATTTCAAGAACAATATGGGCTTTATGAAAAGCAGCTTTTACAATTGCATGATGCATAGGACAATTTAATTTCACTTAATCGTTATCATTATATTTATTGATCTAATGTGAACACCCCTAGTTTACTTTCAAATAATTCGAAAACCTTGATAGGTGACAACTCTATCGCTACATAAAAGTGTAATTCAATATATCATCAATAAATGACCCGAATGATCTTTAATAAGACTTTCAAAATATTTGTCTGAACGTGCACTCTCTTTTCTGTACTGTAAAGTTGTAATCATGCGACTGATATCAGGCATGTAAACTCCCATAGATAACATCACTGACATCATGATGATTACCACGGTTCTTACTATTGACAAGAGCTATCAGGTCTCCTTCTCTAATTATGCAACTCAACTGCTGATCTGAAAGTCGAATAATGTGTTTTGGAAACTATTGTAAGGACTATTGTGAGAGACTACTATCAATTGTTTCGAAATAATTGCTATTTCAGTTCCCGCTGTAAATTCCCAAAAAGATAGATAACTAAGTCATTCATAATGTTGAAATATATTATAAAGTTAACATTAGGATACGACAATTGAAATACTTAACTGCACAAGTGATGATACATTCAGACGCCGGCGGATACATGGTCCAGTTGCTCGAAATACACAGTGTCACTCAAAAATGAAGAGGATTGATATGGATGACATGGATGAAATGTCAGGAGACAGATGAGATGAGAAGTCGCTGATTTAAGCAAGCACATATCCACTATGGTTTTTATAAGTCGCGCAAGTCGGTCATTGTAATCCATAAATGATCCAGATGGTTTATACAGGTTTTTGCGTTTAATAGAGGCAGTTGTGCATTACAGAGCGGCATAATGCGTAACTTAACGGCTTTAATCACAAATTAATGAAATCGGTTCATTTGTTAACGACAAATACTGTTAAACACTCCGTCAATTTCAAATTTAACGACTTATTCACTAAACAGTAGCATTTGTCAGTTATAACGGCGGTTCATCTAAATACTACGTCATTTTGCAAAACTCAATATATCCAAGACAGTTTTTATTCAAATTATGCATGTCATTATGTCACATCATTATGCATGGTCATCACTTATGTCCTGCATCTGAAAGCATGCGGTGAAGATGCGTCTAGTTCGCCGATGGGCAGCACTACAAGCAGCTGGAGTGATTTTCACCAAATTTTGCTCAGCAAGCTGAGTAAGAGTTGTCAGTTGCTCTTGATATGGCTGGCGAAGTAACTGTTCCCTCACCTCCTCCAATTGGCGTCGTAGACCCGCCTTCCAAATGCTGAAACAATTTTCTGCTGCGTTTAGGAAAGGTGAATAGGGTGGTAGATAATGTAAATCAGCGTTGGCATGTTGATCGATGACGTCCGTGGCACGGCGATGACAGGGTGCATTGTCAAGGAGAAGGACAGCCTCTTCATTGGGAAGGAAGTGGTCGTTGATAAGGTCCGCCAAAAAGTCGTTAAATGCATCCGCTGTCGTTCCTCCTTCACGGATGGTGTGATGTACTAAGCCTCGTTGGCTGGACACTCCCAGAATGAGGGTAAAATTTGGGCATTGTCTAGCTCCGACGATGCGCTGTGCGCGATGTCCTCTTGCAGATCGTCCTCGAGATCGACTCGTCCATAAGTTAAAACCTGATTCATCAATGTAGATAATGTGAGGATCCGCTGGTGTGAGCCATTCCGCGTGGGCTCGGCGAGCAAGTTTGACATCCATTCTGTTACGATCTGCAGGTGGTGACTCCAGCTTCTTCATTGTGATGAGGCTACCTCTTAGCACGCGATAGTACCACCTGTAGTAGCCATGGTGGATTTACGGCGCCGCCGAATCCTTTTATCTCACACAGCACTAGCGGGAGGGCAATATTGGTAAGATGGCAAGCTTTCTTGAATTGATAGTCAATTTTCTAGTTTTGTTAAGATTTCCTGAATTCGTCAAGAAGGATCTATTGTTACTAATGTTGTGAGCTTTGAAGCTAAAGTCACCATCTTACTGAGATTAACTTTCGGTCAGTCAAATACATGGATAATTTCCACACGAATCAACATCACGATGCAATTATCCCATTATTCGATGGAGTATTGAAGTTCTTACCTTCGTGCTTTTACCAACTGTATAATTTGCTCATTGCGATTAATGAGTGCCTGTTCCCGGGATTACAAAGTAATTAAGAGATATGCTGCCTAAAATCAAATTTTTGACAAAGACAACTCACATTTATGACAAACAATGAGCATCACTGACACATGAATCACTTCTCACTTTCCACGAACTTAAGACTACATGTATATCGCTTAACTATTTTGAAAATATTAATTTCTCTTCTTTGCCTGTAATTTGTGCATGTCTCTCAATGAATAATCTACAAGAGTGTTAAAACTTGCATTTCAGCAATAGTGTCATCATCTACACAAGTTTGGGTCGCCTTGGATAACCGATGATGCACAAAATCTTAATGAGGAGAATATCTGAGGGCGACTAGGTTATGTTAGCAATATCATCATCGAAATATCGGACGTATTGGCAGAACATTATTGCGCATCCATTACATCAGAGAACACTCTTGATCCATCTATGATCATCTAAACTTCAGCACATGTTAACCTTTCAGTGCGAAGATGTCTAATGGAATAAGTCATGTCCTAGAGCAACGGCATAAACTTTTGTAACAACAACATCAGGAAATTTGCATTTCTTGTTTACGTGATCATCGCATACCAGTTGATGCATTCTTACTTTCATGAGGCTTTCATTTCCTCCAATCTGAAAACATATCGATGGGTTTACTTCAATTAAGCAAGAAAACATATGTGCTGATCATTTTCACATGATATTATAAGTAACTTGAGAAAACTTAAGTGTTGAAGGATAATGGTAGACTACTTTGCGCGAGTAACACGTTCGCATTGATATTTCTCCTTTAGATTTCTATGGGGCAAATTTCTTTCCAAGTGACTTTTGAAATTGTGATGTTGACAGACAAAGGACCATGTAATTGAAATGAGTAGTAGATGAAGTGCCACGTGAACAAAAGTTCTTAGAAAATGAATTTTAGTTTTATTAGGATTATTGCTTTTTTTGGTGTTCGAGTAATAAGGAGTATAGACAAAGCACTTGGTTTAACGCTTTTTATTCCTTAGGCCTACCTGGGAATGTCACAAGATGGCAAACAGCATTCATATGATTCTCGGAAGAAGACTATTGTACTAAGTAAAGGAAGTCGTAAATAAGACTGGCAACACATTCAAAAGAAAAGACTGCATCCTTTTTTGTTGTAGACTGCTTCACAGCTTGTGCTAAAAAAATATTAAACATAGAAGGTGGCGCTCTATTGGAGGTTATGTTTTATGCAGGGTGGCACTTTAGTATAGAAGCAGAGTTGGAAGTGGGTCATGGGTCAGGTGGGTCGTGGGTCGCATATCCCATGGGTCAGGTGGGTCATGGGTCAAGTTTGGTTGACCCACTTCCAACTCTGTATAGAAGTGGTGTTCCATTGGAGGTCTTGCAGTAACCTAGTTTGCCAATTTATGTAGGTCTGCATGTATTCCAACGTAGCAATCACGGAAGTCGTACTTTTTCGATTCATGAATCATCTGTCTAGTTGTTTACATTCAACAAAATTCCTTTCATTCTGTTTCCGAATTATCAAATTTCAGTATGCAACATCGATCGTGAAAAGTGCTCTCAACACGGAGAATTCGATCAGAAATCGTGCGATTGCAAATGTCGGCCAGGATGGATGGGACTTCAGTGTGATGGTTAGTATAGATGCTATCAAGACTTTAAGGAAGATGAAATCTGAAACTGTGAATTTGTATACATAAGTTTTTGGAGTTTTCTTGCGATGTGGGACTATTCAGTTTATGAAGCAATGTAGACTGAAGTGTTTTGTTAAGATGCTATTAAAATGATTAAGTTGTTATCATTAAGAAATTGGTCGACTACAAATTCATGAAAGGGTTTTCTGCAAATCGTCTTCAATCAATTTCACCCTTCACCGTTTTCGTTGACATCATGTAGTTTTGCCGATATGCTGTATGTGCGTTCTTACACTGCCGCCTTCCTTATATTGGAGTCAACTTATTTTCAGTATAAGAAAGATGACTATGACATTGCAAAAGTCAGCACATGAATAAGATAAGATAATTTAATGAATTTTATGAATAAGATAATTTAAAAAATCTTTCATATTGATGAGGTACTGCATATTGCACATACACATGCATGTAAGTAATAGCAATAAAAGAAGCTAACAGTATATACTTATTAGAACAGGTAAGTATTACATAGAAGCAATAATGGCTCATCTGGTTTGTTTCCCATCGCATTCTACATTTTGCATGAAGGATGGGTATTCATGTATTCGCGAGCCAAATTATTCGAATTTTACGTATTTTCTCGCATTTTCAGTATATTATTGAAAGGACACAAAAGATCGTTAGTATTCTGGTCAACAGAGGTTATTTTGTTAAAGATGTAGGTCGTGGTGACACACATCTTAAGCAAACATGAACTTGTGACAGAAATTTGGCACTTTTTCATGTAAATAGTTTTGCAATCGCTGCGTGTATTTGGCGTCATAGGGTCACGAAAGTCCGCCAACCAGGGCATGCAGGATATTAGAAGACTCAAAGTGCAAAACTGGTTGGTCTTCTTGCTGACGAACCTAAAATGTGACTTAGCACTGTCGAGTTTTGAGTTTGCCAACTCATATTTTCGGTTGCCCTTGCTCATCGTTAATGATAACTTTCATGCATTTTGATAGAAATGTTGACTCCATCCGGTTTGCTTGTGGAAACGATCTTCAGTTCACGTAAAGACTCTAAATTTCTATAAATTTTTTTCTCTGTTGGGTTTTGCGAAAATTCTCAAATTATTGTTCAACAATGTTTACTAGTCGATCTTTCCATAGCGTGAGCAGCACATCTTAGTCATGGATGATAAAAACAATTCCTTATCATTCATGACTAAGATGTGCTGACGCCATCGAAAGCTCGACTAAGGGCGTGTGCGCACTAAGCGGCCAGGTCGCGGAGACCATGGCCGCCGCGGCCAAAAAGAATGTATTACGACAGTAGTAAGTAAAACTCCACTTCTGGACCGCGCAAGATGGCCGCCGTCGCTGACGTCCCCCCCCCCCTCTGGAACGGCAGAGTGTCGTG
>CAJQUW010001997.1:0-97958 GCA_907163375.1 Prostheceraeus crozeri | reverse complement strand
ATTTTTATCATATGTCTTTTAAAAAATTCTTGGGGGTGATCTACCACTTCCATTGAATAAGAAGCAAAATGGAAAGAGCGACTTTCCACCTCTTCCTTTCCAAAATGACTAAACTTAATTTTCGCAACTAATCGCGCCATGATAATGCTATCAGAGAATGTATTCATTAACTCTAGAAATAGAGTGCTAGCATCATCGACCACTGCTTCGATGTCGGTCTCATCTTTATGAAATTTTATCACATAATCTTGAACAGCTCCTTTTAAACTTTGCCTATGAAAACGTAATGTTCCGCAGTCGTTTGAGAAAGACATGATCGCCCTTTATCTAACCCATCCATTGCATGAAAACAACAACTCTTCTCATAGTAACATTTATTGAATAACGGTAACAAGCATGCATTATAAATCAATGGTTTGAAAGAGATAAAATAGATACAGCTGGTAACTATCATACAGCGAGCAATGATAACCATACAGGACTTTGGCAGTGTTGAGGTAAGGAGGAAAGAAGCATTGGTTATGAACGTAGCTACTACAACGAACAGACAAAATAGGAACACACAAATCCTTAAAACGTTTCGTGACTTCATGATAATGTTGATTCACTCTACTATCCCAAGGTGGGAGCAAAATATCATCAATGATTAGATTGGGAAATACTTTCCTCTCCTTACCAGGATTATTACAAAAGATGCGTATAACATTGAAAGCAGCTAACCATCGTTTAAAGTCAATAAGAAGAGCACTCTCACAAGAAAAGCCATAGTCTTGCAAATATTTCAGATTAAGTCCATGAATGTGTTTTCTCGCCCATTGATCAACATTGGGATCGCAGTTGGCATGTTGATGATAGACACTAACAATCTGATATGTCCAATTGTTCATAGCAATAGCACTGAGCTCCTGTACAGGTTCACCCTCACAATCCATAAAAATGATGATAGAAGCCTAAAACGGAAATTTACACATCTAAGGAAACGTTCTATAACATATTACAAAATGAAGAATTACATCGATGCTTTTCACGACAAAATACACAAATGATATGATGGCAACGAAGAAGTAAAATGTATCTAATAAGACCACGTCTACGACACTCAAAGCACATAAGCGAATTGTCATAGGGTAGAGTTAGGAAAGGACTAGTAATTCTCCTTCTTTGATTTGCGTTTTGATGTAGCATTCTTCTCCGACTTGCGCTTCGTACCACTGCTGTTAAGGATTTGATCAATTATGTCGTCCACGTTGGGTGGTTTCGGAATATATAGGATGGATTCCATATGCATGGAGAGAGAGGCTATTTTATTATCCTTGTGTCGACCATAATATAGCCCATTCACTTTGAAAAGGATATCCCAAGTACCTTCTCCGAGCTCATCACATCTGATGGGTATTGAATGATCTCCCTCCTTCTTATAGTAAGTACACCAATGTGATACCGGTAGGCAAATGTGATTACCATCCCAAATCTTTCTATAGGGAGTATCCTTGTCATCTCTCGCCTTCCACTCTTGAGCAAGAGGAGTAGGAATGTCCATATTTAATGTCACGTACTCCTCAATAATATCAAGTTGGTGGCGAATGTACGGACTCACGGGGATCAGTATGTAGTCCCCATACTGATTGTGCATTATCTTGACATCCGTGGAAGGGAGCATTCCCGTTTGGAGTACTACGCTATGATCATCATAACGCAAGGCTTGTTTAAATTTACGCTGTAGCGGTGTAGGATTATGTACCTTGGATGTTTCTTCCACTGGCCTCAGTTGTAGATGATCTGACCGTAGCGAACCTTGTAACGTTTGACCGCCATTTTGTCCTACTAGTGCAGCAGATGGAGTAGATGCCTGAAAAATGGAAAACGATTGTATTAAGTTTACGTTCAAGGGAAGAGGAGGGAAAGTAGCGAACTTACCATTTTAGTTGGATCATAGAATAGGGAAACTAGAGCGAGAGGAGTGAGAGAAAAATGTGCGTCCGTCACTCGTGCAATTCAAACGATGGAATGATTCTCACTGTGGAAGGCTCGCTATTTATATAGAAAATGCTTGATTCCCCATTGGGGGGGATGATGATCCTCAATTGGACAATAACTCAAGCTGATTCCAAATTGGGCCTCGTTTTACCAATCCGAGCTTCATTAGCCCGCTGGAGCTGTTTCTTGGGAAATTCTAAACTCTGTCGTCTTTTTCGTTCAATCTCCCAAAAATCTTAAATGGCGTCTCACAATCTAAACGAAGACAGATATGAAACAAAGTGTTTCTTGCACTGTATTTGTGTCTCACTCTTAGCTTTCAAAACGAGCTATTGCACGGGACAAAATCCGTCCCACTAGAAGCAAAGCTCGAAGCTAGGCTGTCCAGAGGGGGGGGAGGTAGGTCAGTGAAATTTGATGAAAAATCTTGTAGAAGCAAAGTTATAGCCGTTTGAAGATTTCGGCCTACTATCATCAAATGGTCAGTCCACAGTTCATCGGAAGGTCGATCTAAACTTTAAAAATACGACTCTAAATTAAGATGCATTTTTGAGAAGTTCTCACATGGTAGTTCTTCAAAAAGTATGTCTAGAAAATCCTGATTGAGCTTCTTGCGAGAAAATCATAGATATAGATTTTCTATTAACTCCCCCTTTTTATACTACTTATTTTCATGTTAATACTACTTACTTAAAATAGCATCAACGCTTCAATGATACTGAACAAATAACTTCTATTGGATTTCATCTTCCACAACTTCTCTATACATTCTAGACTTTTGCGAGCTCACCATAGAGCCCATTATGAAATTAAGAATAGGCCTACTAAACCATTGTGATGAGCTAAGCACGATAACGATTTACTCTATATGTATTTATTACAGTATCAAAATAATTTCGTGTAACAGCTTGAACATCATAAAGTTAACAATTGATTACATATTTCAGTGATATTAAAACTTGCTTAAAACGATAATGTTATAGCTCATAGTCTTGGCAGGAGTTAATTTTCGTCATTTCTTAATGAATCATAAATTTAGGCTATTCCTATTCATTTCAGAACTGGTTTTTGAGCTGCAATATTCTAGGCTGCTATCCATGTGATTGATTCACGCATGTAGACATTTAAAGACCGATTTCTATGACGTTTTGATCAGTTAGCTTATTAGCTAACAGAGTTCTATTGCAACTGATATCATGATATCCTAGAAATCGATTGTTCAATTTACGACCACTGAAAGCTTTCAGTTACATGTAGATTGATGTCAAATTGTTGATTAAGGAATCTCAATGCTTAAGGCGTGCGCTACAATCATCACTCTAATCGAGTGCACCTGCGATTCATTCATTGTGCTCGCTGCGATTATAGTGCCGGCACAAATGGCTCATGCAAAGAGCTGTCTAACCCATGAGGAAAGCAGACAAAAACTTTGCATATGTTTTCAAAAGGCGAAATATCCAATAACAGAAGTGGTCATCAACAGAATTTGCAAGTATTTCTTTCCCGGCTATAACAAAGAGAATCAAAGATATCCGTGTGGTACTCGTATTTGCGGAAAATGTCGTTCGGATTTAATCGATATCAGCAACGGCAAAAAATCTCTTAACATGTTGCCATTTCCATATGACTTTGATAGCATCAACCCTCATGTAATACAAACAAGATCTGATCCATTCCCTATGTGCACGTGCCAGATTTGCCAAACCGCCGCACTATTTGGAAAACGTATTCCAAAAAGGCAACTTGGTCGGCCACGAATTTCAAATGATGACTCCATCAATTCGCAGTCGCGTCCTGTTATAATTTGTGATACATGCAAATCTACGCTCGGCAAAGGACTAAGTCATAAATGCTGTAAGAAGTCGCTACGTGATAATAGTGTGCAAATGTGATCTTCAAGTGATCAAAACACTCAAGATAAAGTCGCTGCATCGATTTTGACCACCGGTACTACGGCAAGAAGTTCGACGAGAGCCTTAGGAGGACCTCATAGATTGCACGTACGTGTTGGTCCATTCGAATTACAACCAAAACTCGGTTTTAGCGACATCACCAATATCCAAAGTGTCTTATCAGCTTCTAACAATCAAATGAATAGAAAAATCGTCCCTTTTGTTGCGAAGTGTCTTTGGTAGATCGTCGGTCGAGTCATATACTGCGTCGAAGATACAGGAAAGAGATAATGACTGCCGCGCATTTTTTAGTAGTACGGTGCATGATTTTGAGTGTTCTCCTCGCAATATTCGTGACGAAGTTGTATCCACCGAAAAACGCATTAGTATTTTGTACTGATGTGGTTGGATTGATTGGTCACATTTGTGCCAAAAGAAACTTTGATGAAGAGAATGTCGCTGTCAAATTGGGTATGGATTCAGGCGGAGGATTTTTAAAATTCTGCCTTAATATTTCCGACAAGAGTCCTGGAATTACCAATCGTCCAAAACGACTGATAGAATGCTGAACTCAAGCGTAAAAAAGATTATCATAATTGCGATTGTGCAAGGAGTTACTGAGACATATTCTAACATTCGTCACATTACTTTACTTAAGATCGACGAAATTGAGTTTCGATATGTTTGTGCTGTTGATTTAAAAATAGCCAATATTCTCTCCGGATTACAATATCATTCCAGCTCATTTCCCTGTTTGTATTGTGTATGTCCTAAATCTGAATTTTTAGACGCATGCATTTCTAGATCCTATCATATGCGCACCGTCGCTGGAGAAATCAAGGGGCTTGCCGACCAATATGATCGAACACGGAAGATCTATAATTCAACAGCTTCAGCAAAAGAATTCAAGAGCTGTGTTCACTATCCTATTGCTCGTGGTGAAACAAATGCATTATTGATTGATGTGATTCCACCTCCCGAACTACATCTTATGTTGAGAATTGTCAACAAGATTTTCAAGGAATTACAGAAATCATGTCCACGAGAGACTGACGAATGGTTGAACGAGTTAGGCTTAATGCAACCAAAGCTTCATGGTGGTGAATTTACTGGAAATGTGTCGCAGCTGCTGAACCATGCTGATTCGCTAGCACCAATTCGTTGTCTTGACCAAAACAAAGTTAGACTTGAACAGTATTCCGCAGCTTTCCGTGAGTTCAAGAATGTTGTCGAGCAAGGATGCGGCAAAGACCTTGGGTAAAACCTAGAGACATCTATTCATCAATTTCAAGGAGCTTACTCAAAGCTAGAAATTTCCTACACGACAGCTGTGCATATTGTATGTGTTCATCTGACACAATTTTGCAAAATGAGCAAGTCTGGCTTAGGAATATTTAGTGAGCAAGCTTCTGAGGCAGTTCATCAGGACTTTTTATCTTTGTGGTCAACCAATGGAGCTGCCTCAACAAACAAAAATTTTGATCGCTTTTTACTCAACTGTGTCGTCCGCTATAATTCTCGACATACAGGGTGCGAGAAAAGTCCTTGCGGATTTTTGTCAACTTTATATTTTGCTATTCAATGATCAAATATCATTTCTTCAGTGACCAATATGTGGCAATGCGTTTGTAGATAACTCTGTCACTCGACTATTATGCATGCCAAGTCTTCAGATTTAACACATAGTGAGCTTTATGCTATTCAATCAACAAAATTTAAATTGATTACTTTCCATACGTTTTGTAAACTCGGCATTTCATTGTGCTATTTTCGATGCTTTAAAAAGCTATGCCACTTGTTTTTCCTGAGCTCCATGGATTTCACATTTGAATCTAGCTACGAGATTTGATCTCATTTTAATCAAATCAACAAAGTTGTGCTTCAAATAGCTATGCCACTCGTTTTTGCTGAGCTCCATAGATTTCAAATTTAAATCTAACTTCGAGGATCGATCATTAAATGACGGACTAAACCATGGATGATTAACCTTAATAAATGTTATGCCTTGAAAAGCTATGCCACTTATTTTTGCTGACCAGCATAGATTTCACATTTGAATCTTACTACGAGATTTTTAATTTTAATCAATACATTTTATACACTGTGTTTATAAACTCGATACACTGATGGATGTGAGTAATTTGATATTGTGATGGAATTCTCGACAATAGAAAAAGTTTATTGCACATCGTGGGCCATTTCTTTCAACTGTGAAGAAAGTGCTCGTCAATTCAGAGAGAAATATAACAAGGAACCCCCATCGTCGAGAACAATCTTGTATTGGAAGAACAAACTTCTTGAAACCGGCAGCCTGTCCCACGACCGACCCAGAAGTGGCAGACCCATAACAGCATCTGGAGATGAAAACAGGCGAAAGGTAATTGAAGCTGTCACTGAAAATCCTTCAACTTCGACAAGAGCGATATCGAGGGATGTCGGGATCTCTGATTTCACTGTCCGAAAAGTTCTAAAAGCCGAGCATTATCATCCATACAAGCCGCTATATTCTCAATTTCTTTGTGATGGGGACGAAGACCGCCGCTTACAATTTTGTGAAGAAATGAGGAGAAAATCGAGAGAAGATCCTGCTTTCCTCCGAAAGCTAACATTTTCGGACGAGTGTGTCATGTCGTTGACAGGCAACATCAACAAGCACAATGTGCACTTCTGGACTACGACGAACCCGAATATTAGAATGACCAACCCAGGCAAGACTCCTAGCCTCACCGTGTGGGCATGTATAGGCTATTCCGGACTTCTTCTCTACGATATCAGTTCAGAAACCATGAATGGAAAGAGATATTCTGATCTTCTGTTGAACCAAGTCGTTCCTTATTTCTCTCGTGGCACCGGAAGAACCCTTCTGTTCCAGCAAGACGGAGCGCCTCCCCATTACTCTCTTTCAGCGCGTCAAATTCTAGAGACTCATTTGTCCAATCGCTGGATCGGCAGGAGAGGACCTATTGAATGGCCAGCAAGATCGCCGGACTTGACACCCTGCGACTTTTGGTTCTGGAGTCACCTGCGGCAATTGGTTTATCCTCCAGGTTATATTTACAGGAACATTCAGGACTTGCGGGAAGAAATTCAGCGACAAATGAACAACATTGCTCTCTCTTACTACCGTGATTCGTTGAGGAATTTTCAGAAACTTTTTCTGAAGTGCATTGAGCATGACGGTGAGCTATTTGAAGAATAAAAATGTCAATGAGTACATGGAATGTTTAGTTTTTATTTCTAGATGGGTTTGTTCAAAGAAAAATGAAAATAAAGTAAAACAATTCACCATACAATGACTAAATATAAAGTTATCAAAAATCCGCAAAGACTTTTCTCGCACCGCATGTATGGTATGTATTATCGTATGAGTTTCATTTTCAGTTTATCAATTAAGTTGACGATTAAACGATTAAGTTCATTGATAAGAGATATTTCGTAAGTAAAATACAAATTTTGATAATATTATTTATTTTTTGTATTTAGACATAATTATAATCAGGGCGTTATATTTATAAAAGACGACAAATGATGTTAATCAATATAGTTGTACGAGAAGTAGCAGCAATAAACTAGCTCTAACTATTCTTGTATTTATAGGGGCGGTCACTGTAACTTATTTTGAAATGTGATTTATCTCATATCTATCCTACTACAGGTAGGCCTATTCCTAATTTCATAATGGGCTCTATGGTGAGCTCGCAAAAGTCTAGAATGAAAAGAGAAGTTGTGGAAGATGAAATCCAATAGAAGTTATTTGTTCAGTATCATTGAAGCGTTGATACTATTTTAAGTAAGTAGTATTAACATGAAAATAAGTATTATAAAAAGGGGGAGTTAATAGAAAATCTATATCTATGATTTTCTCGCAAGAAGCTCAATCAGGATTTTCTAGACATACTTTTTGAAGAACTACCATGTGAGAACTTCTCAAAAATGCATCTTAATTTAGAGTCGTATTTTTAAAGTTTAGATCGACCTTCCGATGAACCGTTAATGCAACAATGTGTTCTCAGCAGGGTTTTCAACTTACAAAAGAATTTTTTTTCTTTAGTTTGCTTTCTCGTGGCGCTAGAGTACTACCAACATTTTCTGCACTGCAGCAAAGAATCTGTAACAGATTAATGCACCGATTAAAATCGGACGGTTTTAATGTAGGATTGTATACACACATCTAATACATTAACATGCGTTATTCTTCTTGTCAGGATGTTCTGTGAATTTCCATGTAATTCTATCTACATTTTGAATCACTCAGAAAATACAAGTGACGGTGACAGAACAGATGACCCATAGCTGCCGCTATATGTAGACATGTATTGATATCAACTTACCACGTGTTGCCGGAAATCTGGTCCAGATGATATCTGGCATGAGGAATTCCGCAATCCTTTTTGCAAAAGGTTGACTTTTGTCTTTCATCTGTGCCACTTGCAAAAGAAGCAGAATGCACTGACTATGCTCCTCGAGCGCAGTAGGAGTCCTTCTGTTGTAAATCACAACAGTGTTTAAGTTATATAGATCACACGAATTGGAGTGGACGAGATTTGCTAATATTGGTACAATCAGAGCTACTGTCGGCATATAGGAGAACATGCCGACACTTCCGATCTTCTAATCATCATGTCGGCACAGCCGTCACTTAGCCGATGGGTGCTGAAAGCTCCTGTGTCGGCATTCACTCGGTGCGCCGGCACGATGACAGCCGACACTGCCCGACTATTTGACGGGGCATCGCCGACGATTTTTTTTCACCGGGTTGTAAGTATTATGAACCAAGTTGGATATCAAAAGGAATGAATATTTGCTAACAAACATCGTAACTAAGTGGAAATGAAGCTAATTTGCAAGAGAATTTCATGGTCCGTATTATAATGCCACTCTTCATGAAAAAGTCGAGATCTTTTTGTGCTTTTTTGGCTGAATTTTCGTTTATAATTCAATTTTCATCGGCATGATTTTATGATTCACGAAATTTATGTTTTACTTCATGAATCTGAATACTGATGTGGACCCATTACATCATTCAAAGTTGATTGAAATCATTGTCTTTGATTCTGTTATTTTGCTCTACCAGTGGCACGTTGTTTATGCTGATCACGCTTAAGAAGATTCTCTTGAGGTTCACCATGAAAGCAACAACAGTCATCGAGTTGTTAATTTAACAAACATTACTTCACCAAGCCTTTCATGACACTGAAGACCTGTAAAATACCATTGTTTCTTCTGCATTACCATCATGATCACTCAATCCCGTGGTGGTGTGCAATAAACTGCAAAAATGTGCATTTCACATTTGGAAACAATACCAACTGCATCCCCTTCGAGTACACATTGGAGATTTAATGAATGCGGAGTACATTCTACCTAATGTACTTTCTCTATGATGCTTACTCTATGAGAAAGATTCCCAAAGTTTAGCCGAAGTCTCTTCTCTAGCTTAAATTCAAAGCAGAGAGAAAAGAGGTTGACAAATCGTTGGTATATGAACACAGGAATGATCTGCAGAAATCTAGCGTTTTAGAAGTTGATGAATTTTTACCACAAGAACGTAATCTCCTCAAAATCCTGTATCTTCTGATATGAAATTTTTCACTTAATGTTGACATTTTCAAGTCAACACTATGCCTGCTATACACTTACTCCATGGTATAGGCCATAGAGTAGGGAGTGTCGACTCAAACAGGAGGGCATTCACGGAGGCCGGTTTGTTCTTAACGAAATTACGGTCGAGAATGAGTGATAACACAATTCAGTGTCTTACCTTACTTCACCAATATTTTTTACGAGTTGACTAGTTTTACCTACTGTAGATGTTTGTTTAGTTCACGTTGAAAGATATACATTTCACAAGCACGTATCGTCTTTTGAAATAATTCTTGAAAGTTAATGATTAAAAACATATACAGTATATATAAATCTCGATCGAGATCCTAGGATCCCGGGATTCCGATTAGCCGGTCTCGAAAATCCCGGGATAGAGAAAACGGCTCCTGATTGTAAACCCTAATTATCATGGATATTTTCAATAACTACCGGAGTAACTGAAGGAAGAGTGACTTTCGTGAATACGTAGAAAACTGGTTGGCTGATTAGCCTTCAGTCTATAAAATGCCTTTCTTGCGATCAGGTTTCAACGAATATAATCCCTCACCTATCTTGTCGACGTTGAGCTCAAGATCATGTTGAGAACATCTCTAGTTGTGCACGAGCTTGTTGTGGGTTTAATGATCATCCCGATTTCTCTATGTTTTTCGCTGCTCTTCGAACATTGCCAGTTTCGCAACTGCCTCGTCCGCTTTCAAAAACGACCAACTGCATCGAGGATGGAGATCAAATCCTTCTCGAGCTTTCAATCTTGTGTCAAAATAGCACGTCAACGTCAATTCTACAGTAAATTGGTGAAATACATCAACCATAGCAAAATGAAAAAGAATACTTGAAAGATCTTTCTGACTTTGTTTCAGCTGACGAAGAAGTCAACACATATATCGCTGCCCTGTATTGATGAATGCAAATGCAGTTCAGATTTGTGTTGTTCATTCAATTTCAATTACAAATAGGACTGCGTAATTGCAAATCTAGGCCTATAGACTACTGCACAGTAAATGGCAATTGTCTGTAATTAATTACATTTTCTGAGTAATTGGAACAATCTGATATATGCCTATACTCGTAATAACAAATTCGAGATCTCGGTATTTGGAAAATGTTGATCCGAGATTTCGAGATTGAGAGGCCAGATCGAAATTGAATTCACTTTGTTGATTAAAGCAAATGAAAAATCCTGTAACATTTGAATTGCTTGTTGGAGCATTTGGTCATCTGTCGATACCAAATGAAATCCCATACCCACTTTCTAGGTACCATATGAAAGGTAATTCAACAATTAAGGGAATGCCAAGTAAATTTGCATTATTTGACAACAAAAAATCGTTCGACTTCGTCCGAAGCTATTCATTCATGAATATAGCATAGTGAGGAAGACAGAAATTAATTTAATTCTGTTATACATGAAACTATAATGCAAGTTAACTTGGCATTCCCACACTTTTGAATTATTTTTAATTAAGCCGCGATATATTTTCACGACGATCATCTGAAAGAATGAAATGTTCCTGAAGGTGCACCATGTTGGATGACTGTGCCTTTGAACTGCCATTTAAATGACCTTAACTGTTGATATCAGTCATCCATGAATAGCTGCGTTGATCGTAGATGTTGAACAGTCTTCCAGTCAATAAATATGTCAGCTCGGCGTTGTGTTTAAATATTTCCATTGGAAGACTTCCCGGTGAAAAAAATCGTCGGGGATGCCTCGTCAAATAGTCGGGCAGTGTCGGCTGTCAACCGTGTCCGCCCACCGAGTGAATGCCGACACAGGTGCTGTCGGTACCCATCGGTTAAGTGACGGCTGTGCCGACATGATGATTAGAAAATCGGGAAGTGTCGGCATGTTCTCCCTATATGCCGACAGCAACTCTGATTGGACAATTATTAGCAAATCTCGTCCACTCCAATTCGTGTGATCTATATAACTTAAACACTGCTGTGATTTACAACAGAAGGACTCCTGGTGCGCTCGAGGAGCATAGTCAGCACATTCTGCCTCTTTGCAAGTGGCACAGATGAAAGACAAAATGGCAACCTCTCGCAAAAAGGATTACGGAATTCCTCATACCAGATATCAGGACCAGATTTCCGGTAGCATGTGGTAAGTCAGGATATCAATACATGTCTACATATAGCGGCAGCAACAGTTATGGGTCAACAGTTCTGTCTCCGTTACTTGAATTTTCTTTTTGAGTGATTCAAAATGTAGATAGAATTACATGGAAATTCACAGAACATCCTGACAAGAAGAATAACGCATGTTAATGTATTAGATGTGTGTATACAATCCTACATTAAAACCGTCCGATTTTAATCGGTGCATTGATCTGTTACAGATTCTTTGCTGCAGTGCAGAAAATGTTGCTAGTACTCAAACGCCACGAGAAAGCAAACTAAAGAAAAAAATTATTTTGAAAGTTGAAAACCCTGCTGAGAACACATTGTTGCGCTGTTTTAAGTAGCCATTTATCTGTCTATTTTAGCTATCTCCGAACGACCGTGAATTAGGGTAATTCCTTTTGAAAGGGCTTCTTCCAACCTTCTATTTCTAGCCATTTTGAGATATCTAGAACACCGGGATATGCAAGTCATAAATTTTCACGAATTCATTGGCAATTTGTTGAGCTGCTGTTCACGGGAACTTTCATACAGGACAACACAACAGTGTGTGCACACGCAGTCATAATACTGCCTTTGCCCTTCTTCCTCACAGTGATCTGCCGAATCTGCATGCAAATATGTGAGGCAAGCGTCATCTGATTGATCGATGCGTTGCTATAGCATCAAGTTGTTAGCTTGGAAGATTATATATATTATGCGTGCGCCTAACAGGGAAAGCAGCGCGCCCTGCAGATCAGTCTACGTCCTACGATAATAAACAGCAAGTGCACAAAAGCACATCAGATAACTCAACCTATGCGCATATTTCGTTTTTTAAATTTTCTCATGACCAGACTCTTCGCGACAAATGGATAAGCCAAAGAGCAATTAAACGAGAGGATGTCGATAATTCTGGCCAAAGAAGCGTCTTCCTCCCAACCTTGTCTTCGCGAATTTGTTCTCTGCACTTCCTCGAAAATGATTTGATCTAGACAAGTCAACAATTCAAGATCATCCAAGCGTTCCAGAAAAGAATTGAAACTATTGCAACTCAAATCTTCGGCAGTTCCCAGTGTTTTCAACAACTTTCAATCTTACTATATTTCGGCATCTTCATCAACCAAACCAAACTTTTTGTGGAAAACGCATCAACGGCAACGGCTCGCATGGAAGGAGAGAACACAAGAATGGAAACTTGATAATTCGAATTCTCAAGGATGATATCACCGATTTCGAGGATCTCTCAGATTGGCTTCCTTCAATAAATCTACCAAAAATTGCACTTTCATTTCGACTTCCGAATGTGTAGTGTTTTCTTATTTTTCTTCACTCATTTAGCAATGAATTGTCTCCACACTTCCAAAGTTTCATTCGTATATTTCATGATTTGTCATTTGACTTCTACATCGATGGAATCAGGATACGTGGTTATTGATTTTATTGTCTCTTGGAAACGAATGACACAATCTAAGAAACGGAATTGACTAATTTATGCAAAAGGTAAGTCATTGCTATGACTCGCACAATCATGTTCTTAATAGGTAAGCTGATCTATAAATATTTCTCTCCATCGGTTGTTAGTTATAATTTGTACAGGATTTAGTAATTTTATTATTGTACGCATAGGTCTATCACTGGCAATATTTGTTCAGAAATAAAGGCGTTCCACATTTTACATCGTTAAGCTCATCCTGATGTTATTACAATGATATGATAATTCGCATTTTTCATGATGAATTGATGACAGTATATCACACGTCTACTCATTACCTAATGTGCCTCTACAGAAGTAAAACCCATTTCATAAATCATAATTTTAAAACATGAAATCGTGTAGATGAAGAGATGAAACCCGCATGAGATGAGCAGTAATTTTCTAGGCTTTTATTTGACGTATTGTTCATCAAGATACGTCATCTTTTCTGAAAATGTGTGATTATGACTCTAAAAATCTGCTTGATTGCTTAGTCGAATAACTGCCATTATTAATTTAAGTTAAACTGCTTTTATTTGTGAATCACTCGCGTATTTGTTACAGCTTTCAGTTTGTGGGTGCGATCTTCGATGAGAATCCGTTGACATGTGTATTTATATTTAATAACATCATGCCAGGCAATCACAACGAAGTACAAATCAATTTTCGAATTATAGTTGTGATTCGTTGATACTGGCCTTGACAGGGCAATCCAAAGTTAGTAATATACTGACGTCAGTCTTCAATACAGTTCACGGTGCATTTCAAACAGTGATCTGTCACGGGACTTGCTGCATCTCCATTCTTGATAGGGGTGGATGGGACACATTGAACATGTTTTTGATCTTTTCTCAACAGTTTGAATATACTAAAACAAATGAACCAAAATCAAACTCGGATGAAAGGTTGAGGGCATCCTAAGTAATCTCTGAGTTGTTGGACGTTTTTGTGACATTTAATCTCCTCACAATTTTAATTTTAAAATTTCTACTAAAGTGGTTCAATGTGCCCCCTGCGGTGGGGGACATTAAATCACCCACTGGGGTAGCTACTTTGCGATGTTCATCAAATCTCAAACGAAAAGGGCATAAAGATCATCTATGTAACTATTAGAACTAAAATGACAAATAAACGGATAAACAATAAAACTAATATTGCAATTATTATGATTAAGAAGTTGCTACAAAGAAAACAATTAGTTAGCGTGTATTATTATTATTCTTGTTTCGAAATAAATAACATAATTTTATGTTACTCTAATTTGCGAATTTAATGTCAAGTTTATATTTACGAATACGATAATTAATTTTGCGAGAAAAACTATCACTAATAAAATCAATATTTAGAACAACTTTATTTTCATTAAAACAGTTTTTGATTTACGCGAGCGTTTGTTAATGACGAAATCTGTACCAGAGCGACCACTACACTTGAGACGAGATTTGGTTTTTCCAGCTTCGATGCCAAGAGAGTTAGAGCTCTACTTCTTTTATCGATGCTGTCAAAGGTGTTGACAGTGAAGTTTCTCTTCACATAACTGGAGACCCAACTATCTTTAGCAAAGGACGGGTACAACTTGACGTACGATTTCATTTTGATAATGGCAAAAATTAATTTTGCTTAACCCATAGTGAAATCTTATATAATAGTTCCAGTAGTTATTTTCAGGGATATCGGTCGCAAGCTTAGTATCCTTATTTAGTTAGTTTAACAGTTTTTAGCTTTTAACTCAATGAATAAAGATGTAGTTTAATAAAGTTTATAGATATAAATAATAATCTACAATAACAAAAGTTAATCCTTTTTATGAATGTCTATTAATAATATTTTTTCTTCTAATTTAAGTCATTTTTTTCTTCTCAAGAATGAGTGATCAATAATCAATGATGTCAAGCAATAATCAACCATTAAAGCGATAGTAAGTATTCGTGTTCGAAATAGGTTATAAGACTTCTATGTGAAAGTGAAAATACCACAGTGATCAGGCCTACACTATCGGCTCTCTTGGCCTGATGAACCAAGGCTAAACGTTTCGGACGAGTTACTGAATGACAAAGACTTTCGTGTAGTCGCAATCTTCATCTATCTAAACTTGGTTTAGTGACAACACAACGATGATAAAAACTGTAGAAATCCTGCATGTAAAAAAGTGCATGGTCAGTCATGGGAAGAAGACCGTTCCAGGACAACGAAAAATTCAGAAAAATTGGTATTTTTGAAAACGACTAACTTTAAGAATTTTTGGTCATTTTTCAGGTTATGAAGACCTAAATTCATAAATTTAGGCGTTTTTAAAAATACCCAATTTTTCAAAATTTTCAAAATCTCAAATTTGTGATTATGAAATTTTACTCCGAAAATCATGACCGTTCGGTGTTTTAGTAATTCTAGTAGTTGCTGCTGCTTTGCACTCAGATGATCACTCAATTGTAGAAAACATCTGCTTCTCGCATTCATGAAGAAAAGCATTTCAGAATAAAGAGCTGTGACCCCCCACTCAAACATTTGAAAGGAAACAATGTATTAAAGAACAAACAGCTGCTACCCCCAGTTAGACATTTGAAAGACGTGGAATATATATCCAGCAAATCCCACTCCAGCTGCAGGGCCATGAAACAATACACAACAACAATAATCGATATGGCTATTTCAAACAATTGTGCTGAAGACTTATTTAATTTGACAGTGTTTCTTGTCAGTGAAGGTTGTGCCAAAACGCTCTCGTCATATATTTCCCAAAATGAGCCAAGATTTTTCCGCTAATCAATCAAAGATTATCAGAGAAAATTTGCCAAACTTCTGCTGTGAGATCGCAAATTTGTTTATATCTTCAGAAACACACGGTGATTATTTCGAATTTGTTAGAAAGGAGATCTCAGACTTTTAAAACGCGACCTAACCATATTGGAAGATTGTCTACAAAGGGATGGAGAATTTTGCTGCGGCAACTAGAGATTTATTCAGCAAAGCAATTGTGTGTCATTCAAAATGATTCCATTCTTCTCCCAAACAATGGTGCGTCATTTAGCTACAATACCGCGCTGACATATGCAATGGAATTTTGGATGTGAAACTCCGCTATTGTTGCTGCGATACGCCCGCACGACACTTCATTTTCAATGCTAAGACCTATGCTATTTCATTATAATTTTCCTAAACAATGGTGCGCCATTCAGTTACAATACCGCGCTTCAACCAATTAGAAAGCGTCCACGCGGGGACATGAGACGCGCTGTGAAGAAAACTTATCATTTTTGAATCTCTCTGTTTTATATGCAATGCTATTTCCTGTTGTACATGTACATGCAATTACTCTGCCATTCAGTTACAATACCGCGCTTCAACCGATTAGAACGCGTCCACGCGTGGACAAAATGTTATATGAATGCGTAAGTTTGTAGCGGTTATTTGAATGGGAGATGTAGATCCCTCTTCTGTCAAAGTTTATCAACAGTATATGTTAAAACATTATTTTATTTTCTGTAATGAAATTGCTTGTTTTCAAATTTAAAGAACAAAATATGTTAGATATATTATTATTGTAAAACAATGAATAACAAAAAAGAGACAAAGAAAAACTTTTACATTGAAGACACAGAGCTTAGCTCGCCGACCTTCGGTTGCTTCTTAAAAATATATGGCAAACAAACCACGACAAATTTCGATTTAAATAAGATTGCAAATCAATTGGGAATAAAGAATTTTCACATATTGATGAGAGACGAATTGCAGTTGATTAAAGATGTGCGAAGCACTAGCTCTGCTAATAAACCGATTCCTTTGAGCTTTATAACAAATCTAGACGACTTGAAAACGGATGATTATAATAAGACAATGAAAATTTGTCAAATTGTTTTAAATTTACAACCAGGAACATCATGAACTCAAGATGAAGAGACATCACAATTGCAAGTCGTTCAAGACCAATGATTTTGTCAACAACTACATGTGAAAAGCAAGCAAGCAAGCAGTGATTCAAAAACTATCTAAAACTCAGTTTTTTTCTAATTCATTTTGAGAAGTTCATGAAAAAAGGAAATCTGTTAAACAATGTAGCTTTTTAATTTAGTTTAAATTAAATCATTTCAAAATCGAATAAGTAGTAAGTATAGTCATCGTTATGCGACAGTTTTTAACTCAATCCCCCCTTCTGACTTCTAGGGATCACTATAAGAAAGTTTTTTTAATTATAAAATGTCTAGCATTACCGAGTTCATAAAATTATATGGAACGCAAACAACAACAAATTTTGATTTAAATAAGATCGCAAATCAACTGGGAGTAAAGAATTCTCACATATTGATGAGACACGAATTACAATTCCTAAAAAATAAGCCATCAGGAAACTTCAGTTCCCGGAACAAAGTTCCATCTATAAATTTCATAACAAATCTTCACACTTCAGATGAAAAAAGGAGTACATTGGTCTGCAGGTATGTCTAATAAAAATAGAGATAATTACTATTTCGACTCATATGGACTTCCACCTACAAATGAAGTAAGAGAAATACTTGGAAATGGAACTTATAATACGTTTCAAATTCAAAAACCAGGAACTACTTATTGTGGTCAATTATGTCTTTATGTTTTATTTAAATTACAAAAAGGAGTACCATTTCTTGATATGATGTTAGAATTGAATGATAATAGTGATAATTAAAAATCAAGCGAAGCTAGCTAGCTAAAGTGTCACCTAAAGGTTAAAGCTCGCTTCGTTGTAATTCATTTTGATAAAATCGGCCTCTGATATCTTCATCATCTAAATCTTTGATTTCGTAAGTAATCGGATAAGTTTGGTTTATTTTACAAACTTCAAATATTTCTTTAGTCCAATAGCCAACAAAGCCTTTTTAAAATTTATTTTTATACTTAAATATTCTAACTCTATCTCCAATCTTAAATTTCGGCTTACGTTTCTGTAAAGTCGGATTACTCTCATTCGAATATTTTCTTTCGCATCAAAAAAGGAACGTCAGAAGCATTCTTTGGAATTTCTTCAATACCTGAATGAACTTTATTATTGTACTGATCTACAATTCCTGGTAGTATCTTCAACCATTTCTGATTACCTTGTTCTGTACATTTCTTGAATATTTTATTTTTTAAAGTTCTATCGAACCTCTCTATTACTACAGCTTCGCCAGCATTTTCTGTGGAATAAACTAAATCGAATAATGGCGTAACATTTCTGTTACAAAACTCAGATCCTTTGTCAACAAACAATTTTTTTGGCTTTCCATTACTTTCTTTAAAGATTTCTTCAAACGCATATTTAACTGACAGACCACCTTTGTTTTTCAAAGGCTTTGCCAAAGCGAATTGTGTATATAAATCTATAACGGTCAATGCGTATTTATAATCCGCTTCATTCGGCATATGAATAAGATCAGCACTCCAAATATCATCTTTATTAAATACTTTTACTTTCAATAGATATTTCGGCTTTCTACATTCCTTGTGAATTTCGGAGGCGTAGGTTTAAGAGTTATGAGTCTTGTCCAAACCTTGTCCGAATAATATTTTAGCTTGTAAAGCTTTCTTAACAAACATTCTTTCAATTTTTTATCTAAATGTAGGATTTTGAATATTATCTGATTCCTGAATTATTTTCTTATCTGCTTCATGTCGAAAACTTAGGTCATGATTTCGATCAGCTAAATCGTGTCTATAAGCTGCTGCATCAACTCTGTTTCTTGGTTCTTCACCTGGCTTTGGATTATTATTCTCATCTAGTCTTATATCTAATCGAGTTCCTGGACCGGTATATGAATGACCAGGAAGATGTTTTTCTTTTGAATATTTAATCCAAATAAATCCAGGAAAGTTTTCTAATGTTTTTACATATCACCTCCAATATGCTGACAATTTGTGGTTTTATGTACTTTTAAGAGATAATTCAATAAATCTTAATTAGAACTTTTTAATTCAATTAAATTTTCGGAATTTGTGGAATTCATTTTTAAAGATAAAATAAAATAGATCTTTTACCTAAGAACCTTCTTCAGAAGCTTTAGCCGATCGGACCAAAGGTCCTGAGGTTATTACCGAATCAAACTAGGACTTAGATATATTCCAGAACCATCTTTAGTTTCTTTAATTTCTATTAAATCATCAACATTATGTAGAATGTTTTTAAGAACTCGTTTTCCTTCATCAACTAAATTTAATTTACTAATAAAATTATCTACTATTCCTTGCCTTCTGGCAACTTTCTCTAACTCTCTAATATGACGTTTTTGTTCTTCTAATGCTGCTTTCTCTGATTTATATTGACTGCCTATACAATACCAGCTGTCCCACCTGCAACACTTCCTGCTGCTGCTATGCCACCCATTATTAGTGGAATTAATGGGAGAATTCCACCATTCTTTCCTTCTTGTAATTTAATATTCTCCATCATTGGTTTACTTATGAAATATTTCTTTTTGCTAATCGTAATTGTTTTGGGTGTATTTTTGTCATCAATGTTACGTAATTTTAATTCAACAGTTTTACTATTATTATTATTACTTTTCGCGTGCGACATTTTTAATAAAAAAATTTTAAGTTAGGAAAAATTTTAATCTAAGAATTTTTAATCTATTCTAGTTATGAAAAAAATTTAAGTCATCAAAAATTTTTAGTTAAGAACAAATTTTAAGTTACTAAAAAATTAACCTATCCTAGCCATCTTTCCATTAAGAATTTCAATAGAATATTTTACATCTTCTAGCAATAAACCTTAAGCCATCAATGAAGTTGTGGAATCTTTCTTTTCAATATTAATTGTTACATCACAACCAGTCTTGATAATATCTTCAGATTGTGCACTTAAATCAAAACAGAAAACAGGATATAAATGTCTCTAATCTCCAGGAGTTAATTGTGCTTCAACTCCAAATTCTATACAAAGATTTCGATAAGCATCATATCCTTCCATAAATTGATTATTGGTATCATCGAATCTTAATGGATCAATAGAATATCGGGTTTGATTTAATGAAACTTGTAAACTTCGAATTGTATTAATATGAAAAAGATTGTTGTTCTTATCAAAACTTGGAGAATTATTTCTTTGAAAAGTTAGTAATAAATATCTTGGAGTATTCGCAGTTCTAGTAAAATGCCAGTTAAATCTTAGTTCGGAAAAAGATACTGAACTAGCAGTACGCTTTAGAAAATTTACTGGAATTGGTTTGTTAGTGTTTAATCTTTTTGCAATAGCTAATTCGACCTCTAAACTAGGAGTAATATGCTTTATCCACCATTCAAGTCTATCAATTTTTAAATATGTTTTTTTCCAATCTTACTATAAAAGATTAATTCATTATTTGCTGTGCGATGAATTATTAATTTAACTTTTAATTGACATGATATTTTGTCATAATCTAAATATCCGAATAATGGAGACAATGACCAATTTACTGTCTGTATACTTTTCTTGTTAAATTCACGTCTTTCTTTATATGCATTGTTGTTTGTTTTATTTAAATGATTTGCAATATTTTCTACATCTTTCGCAATTCCTGCAGCATCTGTTCCAGCGTGAGTTAAATCATCAACAATTATACCATCATTAGTATCAGGAAACCAACCTTCGATTTCATACTTTTTATTATTTAGATTTATGTTACAAATCTAAGCATTGTATCAATTACACCTGGAGAATCACTTATTGTTTCTATATTTTGAGTTGCAACATCTAAACGCATTTGTGTAAACAATCTTGGAAAGAAATTATTCTCTAATGCAATATTATCGGTATTTGGTAATGGTGCTGTAAAATTGGCATCACTATATAAAGAATATTCACGGTGTAAAAAGGAACCAGGTAGATATATATAACTTGGCTGATTATCAACTTCAAAGATTAAATCTCCTCCAGTATTTACTCTACTGGAAGATCCGGGATTCATAGCAATTCTTATATAGTCATTCTTTTTTGATTGTAACTGATGAACGGAGGATCGTCTAATCTAAATTTATTTTCGATGAGAGAAGACATTTTTATAAAAAATAATTTGACTTTTTGTTTTTCTCACACACAGAAAAAATTTCTCAGATACAAAAAAAATTTCTCACACCCAAAAAGATTTTTACTAAAATATAATTTTAGAATTTTGCTAAACCATTACCTCTTATTTCTTCAATTGAACGAACCGTAGGTGCTATGGCTACGCCTGATGTCTTCTCCTGTTTACTCTCAGACCCTGTAGCTATGTTAGCAGTTTTGTTTTTTGTTTCCTCTGAAAGTTTTTCTAATTTTTTTAGTTCTTCAGAATCATTCTTAAGTTTACGAATAGTTTCTATTTGTTTTAATTCGTTTTGAGACTTAACAGCATTTGATATTGCACTAGCTGTACTACCTATAGCAGCTGCTCCCTTTGCAGCAGATGTAATCAAATCTTTATTATTTTTGATTAAGTTAACGATACTTTCTATGCCAGAAAAGATGCCAGCTCCTTCTTTTTGAATAGTTTCTTCATTGTTATAGTGGTAAACAGATTTCATAGATGGTTCATGTGCTATTTTTTGATTTGAAGCAAAATGTTTCAGATTGTGTTTATAAATTATAGGCATTTTTAGGAATAAATTTGTCTTTTGGGAAAAATATTTACGTTAAGATTTGCGTGCGTCATCAAGATTTACGTGTGTGAATGGACAACAACTTCGTGATAACTTTATTAATTTTCTGTTGCACTTTATCTATTGCGTCAAGCAGCGTGTGCTGTACTTTAATTTCTTTTCTATTAACTTGCATTTTCTCCTAATTCATCTTCAACGCCATTTTAAGAGCATTCAATTGAACTTTAAGAACATCTAATTGTCTTTTAACAGCATCTAACTGTTCTTTATTTCCTTTCGAGTTTTCTTGCAAATTTTTCTTTAATTCATTTTCTAAATTGATCTTAAAAGTCTTCATTTTATCAACTTTTTGATTAAGTGAGTTTACTTCATCTATTATTCTATTCATCTTTTTAATTTGTTGAGTAATTTTAGAACTCAATTCATCAACACTTTTTTGGAATGTAGCTTGTAACTGATTTAAATTTTGAAAAATTTTTTTAGGAAGTTTTTCTAATTAATTTTGTAATTGTTCTTTCAATAGCTGTATCTGATGCTCATTTTTAATGACTGCATATTTTAACTTTATAGAAAGTAATATTAAAATTTTTGATTGTTCTGAAATCTTTTTAAAAAGTTTTGCTATATCTGCTTCCAGCTCTCTATCCTTTTTATCAAGTTTTAATAATTTTTCGTTTAATGATTTGTCATTAAGTTTAAGCAACTTTAATTCATTCATCAGTGGAACCAAAACATCGTTTATATATTTTTCTCTTCAGTCATTGATTTGTGTATCAACATATTGTTTATCTGTTAACTCTGTATTTTGTTGCGGAAGAACAGAAAGATGCAATGGACCAGATAAAACGTCTCCAGTTTTCATAATATAATTTTCTATTTCTATTTCTGATTCACGATTATTCGGGATATATGCACCTCCACCAACATTTGGTAACATCATTTTTTAGCAATAAAAAATTAATTTTTTCTCATATAAAAATAAAAAAATGGAAAAAGCAAATTTAGAAAAATTATATTCACCCGTATACCCTGTTCTTCTTATTCGATGAGATCATCGAGATTTGAAAATAAATGTTTTGATAATAATAATAATCCATGTATAGATGTTAATCTTTTGTTTGAATTGCAAGCTGAAATATTCAAAGAACAGACTAAAGGTTTACCTTCTATTGAAACAAATTATTGTATATTTCCAGGTGATCCATTTATTAAATTTATGGATATTCTAAGTAAATATAATGATGTGGCCTATGTGGAACTGAATAAAGAAAACATCGTGATCATTGGTCATAGTAATGTTTATGGATTTATTGGAGCAGTGTTACCAATTAGTAATACTGATTGGATAGAAACTAAAATAATTAATTACATCAATGTTACTGAATTAGTAAAAAAATTAAAATCTTTTTCGAAAGAAAACATTAGACGATTTATTGACGAACATAACCAATATAATATTCATATAGAAAGTAAAAAGCATAATGAAGAGTTATTATGCCAAGTATTTTTTACAAGGATACAATTTATAAACAAGAAAGTTCTGATATGCCACAAAGATATGACGATGATACTTATATAGGATTAAATTCAAATTTGAATATCAATTTATAAAAATCTTATATTAATGGACTGGCACAACAGGAAAAAATATATATGTGGACAACACCTTATACTATTAACAATGACCATAATCATAATCATAATAATTTTTTTAAAGAATCTGATAATAATAATTTTAAAGAATCCTATAATAATAATGATGATAATAATGATGATGATAATATAAATGATGATTCAGAAACATCTGAAAAAGGTGTAAATGGTAAAAAAGATTATAAAAATATTAGTAATTATAAAAATTTAACTGAAGAAAAATTCATATCTCAACATGATATTAATATTACACATGATCAAAATTCATCTAAATTTCATTTTCTTACAATTGAAAATAATAATGATGTAATAGTTGAAGATACTATTAGACAACTATGTGTCGGGTCTACAAAATTTGAATTAGGATCTACATCTAATCAAATTAAAATTTTATCATCTTTAATAAAAACTAGAAATGATTCAGATTATGGTGGTGTTATTAAATTTTCCAAAAGAGATCAAAGACCAATATTTCTCTCTATTATATTATTATCAAATAATAAATATAATTTGGAATTAGATATTCCTATCAGGCAATGGCATCCTATGCCAAAAATGTAATTTATGATGTTGATGAAGAATCAATAGTTAGTGAAAATAAATTTAAATTATCTTTTAATAAGACTTTATATGATAAAGAAAATAAAATAACTAAAGAACGTGAAATATATGATAATATATAACAACTCTCAAGAACTTGATATTAGAATGTTTATATCTAAAATTAAAACACAAATTTTACTTTAAAAAATAAAAAATGGAAAAGTTTTATTGTGTCTTATGTAAAAGAAAGTTGCAAACAAAAAGAAGTTATCAATCTCATTTACAAAATGTAGATCGAGTTGATGAAGGAAATATATTAAAATTAAATAATTATAAAAACTATCTAGAAACATTACCTACTGATATAAAAGTTAAAAAAATATTTGATGATTATTCACATTCGGAATACAGAAAAAGTCTTTAATAGTAAAGATGAACATGTACCAGATGGAAGATATTTATTTAGTGATACTGATGAATTTAACGAAATAGATGAATTTGATGAAGCTGAACATACCGAAGGTTCTAGGTCTTCGCCCGTAACAGATATAAAATATTTATTTGATGAGTCTGTTGAACATAATTAAACCGATGAAACTTTTTATGATATTCTATCCAACTTTTATAATATATTTAGAAAATCTTTCAAATGTTATATGAATGTAGAAGTATTTTATACAAAAAATGGACCTGATGGAATTCCTGAAGAAATAATACAAGGACATTTTACAAATTCACAAGAAATTCATAATGTAAATGATATACAACCCATATTTGAATCGATGATAAATAAATTAGAAAATTGTATAATTGAAGCCCAGTTACATGAATCTGGTTGGAGACTTGTTAAAATACTATCTAAGAAAAAAGTAATTGATTAATATAAAAATAATACTGGTGGCAGTTATGTTCCTTTACCTTTCAGTTCACCACAAATAATCAACATAGAAAATGAAGATGATTATTTTCTGTGGAGTGTTATAGCACATTTACATCCTGCAAAATATCACTAAGAAAGACTAAGTCATTATAATAAAGAAGAATACATAAATGAATTCGATCTCTCTGATGGCTTAGATGAATTTCCATATGATTATAATAGGTTAATTAAGTTTCATAAAAAGAATAAAATTTAATAGAAGTAAACGTATTGAATTAAATGTAAATTATGTTTCTATTGGTGATATTACTCCATTTTACTCAGATTCAAAAAAATTTTATTTTAATAATAAAAATTTATGTCAATCAGAAATAGTTTATAATGATAGAGGAAATTACATGCATCATAATATTTTTGACCAAGGAAATATAATATGTACTGAAAAATTTGAAATTGTTAAAACATTATCACCAATAATGATTAATCATAATAATTACAAAGGACGTAATTCAAATTATGATTATGATTCCAATTATTCATCTTTATCTTTAGAATATAAACAAAAATTACAAAATTTAAATAAAATTTTACAAAAATGTAAAATAGATTATCAACAACAATTAAAAATGTTACTACATCAGATAGAAACGATTCAAGAATTAAATAATCACAATAAAGAATTAAATGAAGACAATCAAGAATTAAATGAAACCAAACAAAAGATAAATGAATGTTTTAAAAAATGTCAACAACAATATAAAGAACAATATAATAAAGAATATGAACAACAGTTAGAAATATTAAATCAAAATTATCAACAGTCTACAACACATCTTAGAAGATATATCGATTCAACACATGAAATATATCAAGATAAATTTGAAAAACTAAAACAAGCAAAACAATCATCACAAGCGAATATATTATATTATCAGGATCATTTTATATTGTGTAAAGATGTTTCTATATTTACAAAAACTTCAGATAATGCTAATTTTCCCTGTCTCCAATGTATGACGAGCTTTAGAACTAAAGAAGAAATGAATAGACATTTGGAGAATTGCCAACAAAATGAAGCAGTTGAAAATACTTTTCCTAAAGATGATTATTTAATATATAATAGACATTATTTGAAAAATAAAGTACCCTTTACTATTTATTGTGATTTTGAAGTATATAATGTTAACATAACACAAAATTCTGATAATGGTAATTATGAAAAAAATGCACTTGAACAAAGTAAAGAATAATATTTATTTGAACAAAAACCATTATGTTGGGGAATACACATTCATTCAAATTATCCTGAATTATTTAAATCAGAATATTATGAATACTATGGTGAAGATAGTTCAGAAATGTTTACAAAGAAAGTAGAAGAATTACAAAATTATTTTTCACAATTGCTTGAAACAAATATATCAATGCTTCCATTAACGTGTGAAGAAAAATTTAATTTTTTTAATGAAAAAAATTGTTGTTACTGTGGAAAAGAATTTAAAATTAATTATAAGAATGGTAGATATACTGATAAAGTAAAAGATCATGATCATCTAAATGGATTATATAGAGGTGCAGCACATAATTCTTGTGATCTTAATGCTTTGTTCCTCTATATTTCTACAATGGTTCTAGATATGATTTCCATTTAATAATGAAAGATTTACTTTCATCTGAAAAATTACAACAACAACAAATAAATGTACTAAGTAAACAAGAAGAAGAATATTTTTCAATGCAATTAGGTTGTACTACAGTTTTAGATGCATTTAGATTTTTTACTCCTTATTCATTAGATGTTATTGGAAAAACTTTGAAACCTGAACAATGTAAAATATTAAATAAATATAATTTAAAACCTTTAAAAGGTATTTTTCCCCATGAATATATAACCTGCGGTTCACATTCGAAGACTGATTTAACTGGAGGTATAAATAGAATAAATTGAATAAGAAAGAACAGAAACTTCCTCCAATAAATAAATTTAAATCAACATTAAAACAATCACAATTATCTGAAGAAAATTATTCAGAAGCTGAAAAGAATTGGAGACAGTTAAATTGTAGAACAATGTATGATTATACAATGAAATATCTTCAGATAGATGTATTAATCCTTACTGATCTTTTTGAAAACTTTCGTCACATGTGTTTAGAATATTATGGAATAGATCCATGTTATTGTTATTCTACACCAGGTTTAACATGGTTAGCAAACTTAAACATTATAAAGAAAATACAAATGATAAATTATTATTTTTTGAATCTGGTATTAGAGGTGGAGTTTCATCATTTTTAGGTAATCGTTATGTGCAGTGTTACAATAAAAAAGTAAATCCTGATGATTATGGAATAATGAAACCTTTATCTCCAGAAGAAGGCGATCAGTTTATAAAATTGTTTAATCAAAATATAGAAGGACTTATATCAAATGAAGAGAGTCAAGCAGCAGTTGATGAATTCATGAGAGAAAACTATTTGTTATATTATGATTTTAATTTATTATTAATTATTATTAATTTATTAATTATGATAGTATGCTTATATTCTTCTCGCATGATACAAGAATTACCAACAGGTGAAATGTCATGGTGTAATATTCTTGAATACGAACCTAAATATGATGGAAATTATAATCATGGTTATGTATATGAAGTTGATTTGGTATATCCTGATTATATAAAAGGCGAAACAAAATATTATCCATTCTGTCCCGAAAACAAAATTCCAAATATAGAAGATTTCACAGATTATCAAAAATCTTTAATTCCTAAGAAATACAGATCAACAAAAAAACTTATTTTAACACAAAGTAATAAAGGAAAGTATGTTGTTGAAAGAAGAATGCTAGATTGGTATTTAGATCATGGAATGATTCTCACTAAAATACATCGAAAACTAGTTTATAAAAAATCTAAATGGTTAAAAAAATATATAGAGTTCAATATTGAATTTATTGTATTGTATTCACGACATGTGACATGCATGTGAAATACGTAAAAATGTGCATGTGAGAACGTAAAATAGCTAAAAGAAATAAAGATGATTTTCGAAACGTATTCCCTAAATTAATGAATAATGCATTTTATGGCAAGACTTTAGAAAATGTGCGTAATAGACAAAATATTGAAATAGTTTATGATAAAGATAGGTTTCAATATTTAACAAGCAAACCTACATATAAAAGAACTACTAGATTTAGTGATAATCTATGTGCTGTACATTTACGTCGTACATTACTCCAACGTAAAACATGACAAGTTTAATTTTATTGGATTCACTATATTAGAATTAGCTAAACTATTCATGTATAGATTTATATATGATTATTTAGCACCTGCTTATGGCAAAAACTATAAATTACACTTTAAAGATACGGATTCCATTTTCTTAGAATTAACAATACCCTAAAATTCTTCACTTGATGAAAAAATTAATAAAATAAAAGATAGCATTCATCCTTCTGATTTATGTAAAGTAAAAGATGAATTAGAAGGAAATGAAGATTTCATAACAGAAGCTATATTTTTAAAATCTAAATGTTATTGTTATAACACAACTAATAATATTCAAACACATAAAACATTAAAACGAATTTCAAAGGCATCAGTGGCTAATCAAATAACATTTCAAGATTATAAAAATGTATTATTTAATAATGAAATAAAAACAGCATGCAATTATAGACTTAATTCAAAGAAACACAAAATGTATTTAAAAGAGGAACATAAATTAGCATTAGATCCATTTGATGATAAAAGAAAAATTTTACCTGATGGAATAACTACTGAACCTTTTTAATTTTCTAATTTCTAAGATAGACAAATTTGATAAAAAAATAAAATATTATGACATTATATTTTTTTTATTTTCATCACTCGGTAAACAATTGTTCGATAACTCTATCATGAATTTTTTTATCAATATTAATTGTTATGAAGCCATAATCTTTTGCCCAAGCATTGTTACACGATTGTTTAAATTAATCTTTATCTCTTATGCATAAATCTCTTAACAAATCACTTAGGTTTCTTGCATTTATTTCAAATAGTATAAATATATTTGCATTCTTTCTAATAACACTTCCGTCTAATGAATACATACTTTGTGTTAAATAAAAAACACTACAGTTGTTATGTCTACCTCTTGTGAAATAATTTCTCTGAACTGACTGATTTCTATCATTAACACAATCATCAAAAATTACACAATGTTTCATTGATTTATCTAGTTTACTAGGATCTTGCATATTATCACTATCATCTATTAATTGTATCTTTATATGCTTATTTTTATTGGATTCTACTAACTGATTATTTTTTGCTGCTTCTTCACACCACGAACTTATTTTTTCTTCATCTTCAGATTTTTCATATTCTTTGAATAATGAAGCAATTGCTGTTTTTTAAGATTATTTTCAAATCCATATTTTAAAAATTGATAGACGGGTTGTTCTGCTGTTGTTGTATAAATTATAAGATTGTTATAATCCAAAAAATTTGGAGTCGTTAAAATTTGAAATAATAAATATGTTTTTCCACATCCTGATCTTCCACAAATAACTGTCAAAACTTTGTTAGATAAATTTGGATGATGATTAAATTTAAGTTTTTTTATTTAATGGGGGAAATTCACTCAGTTTTAATAAGAAATTTTTATTTTTAAAGAAGAAGAAGAAAATTAAACTTCTCTAACCAAAAGATCTATCATAATTTCTTCACCTCCAAAATTTATTTCTTGTCCTTTCTCATCAGTGATTCTAATGTTAATGTTGTTAATAGTTTTTCTTGTAATAGGGAAATATATTAATGTTTGTGGAATTACATTTAATCTATAACCAATGGGTACAGTAAAAGCTGGAAAACTGAATATTAAATTTGATAATTTACCATTTATATATCCTCCTTCAATAATGTCGCAATGTACAACAATTGAATTTATTTCAGTTATTTTTGGCATTTTCTCACCTAAATGATAACCTTGACTATAGGTTTGTTTATTAAATCCTAATAGTTTTGACAATGATCTATCATAATTAAAATCAACTTGATGATTTTCGTCTAAAGTAAGAGAAAATTTATTAACTGCCGGTTCAACTGCAAAATGTAATTGTTTCTTATCTTTAAATGGTATACCTAAATGTCTCTTAATTTCATTTGATATTGATTCAACTTCGTAAGAACCAGGAAGAAAAGTTAGTATTTTCCATGCTTTACTTTTATCAGTAGAATATCTAAATTGGTCATTCACATCTTTGATAACGTTTTGAACAGTGTTAAATGTGGAGAAACTAGTCATTGCAATTTGATAATTTTTATTTTGTTCCAAATGTAGAATGGGTTCTAAATTACAAGTGTGTGATGAAGTAGTTGTCATAATTTTTAACGTCGTACTAAATTTTGATGAGCCCAAAATCTCTGTTAGATTTTCTAAATGATTATTAATTCTGTCTAAATCTGCTGAACACATTTTTTAGTTAAAATTTTATATAAATATTTTTTTTATAAAAAATTAAAAACAACAACATATTTCAGCAATACTTTTATAATCCTCTTCATTTAGAATCTTCTTTTCTAACAGTCTTTTTAATATAGCATGAATTTCATTGAAACTAGAATTATGTCCTTCTTTCATTGCAGATATTAAAATATTTAATCTATTCAGTAATTCTTGTGGATCATCTGGTAAAAATACAGTTGTTTCTGTTTTAAAACCTTTTCCTAGTTTAACTCCCGTTGATAATAAATTTTCTAATTGTTTATAACGTCTAAGAGATTTTGCTGCACCAACTCTACCTAACATAGCTTTATATTTTATGAGATCTTCTACAGCATAATTATTTAAATCTGCTCCTCTTAAAAGATCAACAAAATTTCTATCTAAATTAAAAGGAGATTTAACTGGTGAAAAAATTAAACCTCGAAAAGGTTGTGGAAATATTTCTTTTTGTCTGAGATAAAATCTAGGTATTGTTTTCCATCTATAAATGAAATAGAATGTTCAAATTGCATAGATCTTGGTAATTCCTTATTAATGTTTGATTCTAGTAATCCATAGTCATCTAATATAGTTTTGTGTTCTGGACCTGTTATATTAATTTGTTTATCATTATTTGTAAGTTTTTTTTCAAGAGTTTTAAATGGTTTCATAGTTTTTTCAAAATCAGTTTTTACTTGCTCGGTTTGCTGCATTTTTTCAAACATATCAGATTGAATACCAGCTTTTATCATTCTATGTTGAAGATGATTTTCTTTCATAATATTTCTTTGTTTTATTAACTCTTCTAATTGTTTAATTCTTTTTAGATTATCAGCTTTAATTTTATCCATTTTTAAAATATAATATTTGAATTTTGTGGTAACATTGGAATACAGCAAAAACATTTTACTAAACAAATTATTTTTTTATTGTTTGGCGTCTGACATCTAATTCTTTTTAAGTTTTGTTTAATGAAGTTTTTAGTTTTTCTAAAAAAATTTTATCATTTTCTTCATTAGAAATTTTACCATCACTAAAAGTTTTATCATCACTAGAATTTTTATCATCAACTTTTTCGGACTTTAAATGAAATGATATTTGATTTACTTCATTAGCTATTTGATCAAATTTTTCAATCTCATCTAGCGTAATAACATTATCATCACATACTCTTTGAAAGTAGTCATGTAATTTGTCATAGACTTCTTTAATATGTAAATGCTTAGTTTTCAATGATTTTCGTTTCTTAGTTATTAAAGATTTATCTAACATTGTAATAAGTGAAGTTGTAAAAACACCCGTACCTGTTAAAGCAGTAGCAACTACTGGAATTGTAAGAGCATCCGGAAGATATAACAATTGTTAAAGCACCTAAACTTATTGTTAAGAATATGCCAATTCCTTGCGTTACATTCTTAACTTTAGAACATCTCTTTCTTAATTTTTCATAATGCTCTAATCTTAATAATAATTGCGTTTCCTTATTTTTCATATGACGTACTCTATCTTTATGTTTTTCAATGTTAATTTTTTCAATGTCCATTTCACTTTTTTTTAATTGTGATAACGAAGGATATATTCTTGCGGTTTCTTCCACTTTTGTTTCTTCCATTTTTAAAGAAATATTTTTAGACACATAATTTTAGATATCTCATATTTTAAAAACCTGAAAAATGGATCAAATTCATGAATTTAGACTTTTTGAAAATACTAATTTTTCAAAAAATGGTACTTCTAAAAACGACTAAATTTATGAATTTAGGTCTTAAAAACCTGAAAAATGGATAAAATTCACGAATTTAGACGTTTTTAAAAATACCAATATTCTTGATGTTGTGTCCTTGAACGGTCATGATTTTGAGGAGAAAATAATCATGATCTCAAATTTGAGATTCTTAACTTTTATGATTTTTCGGTGTCCTGGAACGGTCATGATTTTGAGCAGAAAATAGTCATAATCTCAAATTTGAGATTCTTAACTTTTATGATTTTCGGTGTCCTGGAACGGTCATGATTTTCAAGGTAAAAATTGTAATTCTCAAATTTGAGATTTTGAAAAATTTGAAAAACTGGGTAATTTTAAAAACGCCTAAATTTATGAATTTAGGTCTTCATAACCTGAAAAATGACAAATTCTTAAATTTAGTCGTTTTTAAAAATACCAATTTTTTAAAAAATGGTACTTTTTAAATGGACTAAATTTCTGAATTTAGGTCTTAAAAACCTGAAAAATGGTTAAAATTCATGAATTTAGTCGTTTTTAAAAATACCAATTTTCCTGAATTTTTTGGTGTTCTGGAACGGTCTTCTTCCCATTACTATGGTCCGTTTTGTGGAAACAGGACCATATTGACATTCTCAATTAAACTATAATGCAATCATGCTTCCATTGGTTCGTTGCTTCTTTTTTGCACTGATATACTATTATCGAAACACAAATGAAAATAGGAAAGCCATGATGCAATTGTGAAGAAAATGCGTACACTGAATGTAAACGTTTCAAAAGTAGGGGAATGCCAAGTTATTACATCATTTTATGAAAAAAAATTAATGACAATTAATTAATTAACTTCTGGTTTCCGGAATATTTGTCTAACTTATAATTAATTAAACATGACCTAGCATTTATGTTCCCTGAGGATAGCTTCGTGAGGAAAATATAAATTCGTTTACAAATGTAATTACATTTGTTTAGTAACAATAAATGCAAATTAATTGAAGCATTTTAAAATTGAAAGCATTTAGAAATATACCTTTATGCATATTCTTCATTCACATATCTATAAATGCCTAAATTCCCATCAAGTCATGCTCTTTTCAGTTATCATTTTATACCCTGAAAATGACTGCGTTCTGTAGTTGAAATTACTCGAAATTGGTTAATAACGGCTGAATAGATCACATCATTAAGTTACATATACATCAGATAATAATTCAAAAGTATGGGAATGCCAAATTAGCAACAATTTGGCATTCCCATACTTTTGAATTATTATCTGATGTAATTTATGCATGTGTAACTTAATGATGTGATTTATTCATCCGTACCAATTAATTCGAGTAATTTCAACTACAGAACGCAGTCATCTTCAGGGTATAAAATGATAATTGAACAGAGCATGCCTTGATGGAATTTTATGCATTTATATACATGCGAATGAAGAATATGCATAAAGGTATATTTATAAATGCTTGAAATTTCATCAATGCATTCTCATTTTTATACCTTGAAAATGGCTATGCTCAGTATAGTTGAAATTAATTGGTTCATGATCTAATAAATTAGCATCATATCGGCAATCCTATTTTCACTTTCATTTAGGATGTCCAACCAAAGAGGCATCATCTCTACGTGATTGTTGGCTGTTTATAATTATCTGAAAATATTACCAAATGAGACTTGACTTGACCCACCCTCTTAACATGTTTGCAAGTGGACAGGCATTTGCTATATTTATTTTTCATGATTGTTAGCTGTTTGTAATTATCTTTAAAGATTTCCAAAAATGCGCTATTGGTCCACACTCGCAATCATGTTCTCATATGGATTTATTTTTCATACTTGTACTTCCTTTTTTATACTGATCGTCAGCTGCATATTTGCGTTTGAAAATTTCCAGACTGAACACTTTATCTCCTTCGTAATCATCCTAATTTCGTAATTTGTTTTATGACACATTTTTCATCGGAACTTGTCTAGTGCATATGTAATACATATGATGATTCTTGTCGTTTTATTATTTTTTGCCGGGAAATAAATGTAACAGCAGGTCGGGTAATTAATGTAATGCTATTGATTTTAAGCAGCATAATTACATGAAGTGAATAAAAGCTCATGTCGTTTTCCTATTTTTTTATGTTAAATGTACATGTATGTTCCTATTTATTTTAATTATGTTAAATTCTATAATTTCTTTTTATGCGTCATGCAAAATTAAATAATATTCAATATTTTTTGCATCAAGCAATTTATTGCGCATTTTCGACCGAAGTCGTTGTCTCTCAAAAAGATATCATCAGCGGTAACCGGACACTACCAGACCAGCACAACCGATGGCAGAGAAGCATATCACTGTTCTGTAGGCCGACATTTACTTTTGAGGTGAGTCGCTTAAATAATTTCTTGTGCGATTATTTGTCACTGCCTCCGAATGTTTTTGTTTTAGCAGCATGAGTTTTTCTGCTGTTAATCCTTGGAGCATTTCGTAGCAGGATGACTTTGATCAGCAATATTCATCACTATCAACAGCAAATTTCTTCAATATTTTGCTACAACGTCAAGTAGGCTATAACTGTAATTTCATCAAAATAATGTGAACATATAATTAGATGTCGGGGAATTGTCGGAGGCTGTCGAGGAATTATCGGTGGCTGTCGGGGAATTGTCGGTAGTGTGTCGGCGAAACAGTCGGGGAATTGTTGGCTCATCGATTCGTCGGCAGATAGTCGGGGAATTAGGACCTTTGCCGTCATTAAGCCGAGTCGGCCTCCCGACAATGGACCGACAGTTCACCGACAGTTTTTTTTCACCGGGTTGCTATGCACTTACATAGGCCTATTATTTATTCTAGCAGTCATGGTCATTGATCATCATTTTCTGACACAAATTGATTTTTATAACTTGTGTGATTTTTTTCGAGAACTTACATTATAGAAGATGGCGACTGAAATGCCACGCGTTTGCCACATCACATCTTGAGAACTTTTCTCACTTCTTTTACTGATCATCCTTTATCAAAAGAGAGCCACAATGTACATGTAATTAACAGATGCTGTGATGAATCAATAACATCTGTTGCAGTGTGTGCGCCAAATATTCAGACAAATATTTCAGCATTGACAGAGAGAATTTGACTTGACATGTAAAAAAGAGCAGATGGTGCAGTGAAAGATGAAGAATCATGGCCTCAGCAGTGCCGGCTTTATGCTGTGCGAGGCCCATCCCTCACCATAAAATTTTGACTGCATTTTTCCATTACAACTGCTTCACGTGGGATTCCTAAGCCTGGATACTAAACTTAGCCTTATAATTGGCATCAGAATGTATTGCCATGCTCCCGGTTGCTGACTCGGGTAATGCTAAGTTGCAGGGACTACTACAAATAGATACTTCTATGCACAAATACATATCAGGCTAATTATGAACCTATTTGTAAAAGTCCTTCCTAGCTATTGGCTAATCATAACTCGCCATCATGAACCGAATTCGAAACCGTGCATCGGTGAAATCATGTCTTAATTTGATCATAATGTTTACAATGCCATTTTGGAATTATTGGAATTGCTGTAGCCTAGACCATACATAGTATGATACATTTGTAAAAATGGAAAAATTCACTCAAAAAATAGGTTACAAATTTACAATAAAAATATATTTCAATTTTTTCACAACGGAATTTTCTGAGCTTTCATTGCGGCAAAATCATTCATCAGGGTTTCTAGATCAAGTTCATTACATATTTCATATTCTACTGGCATGAGAGTGCTGTAGTTTTTAGTCTTTCTTCGAGCATTTGTTCGATTTATTCATGGCATTCAACAATTCAAACCACACGATCATCGAGAGAATGAATTCCCAAGAAGACACTTCGTCAGAGAGTGAGCTAGCTTCACTAGTTGTGCTGTTATATGTTATCTTGCCTTCTTTTATAGAATTTTTCTTTAATTCTTTTAGAGTTTTTCGCATCTTTTTGAGCTCATACGTGATGGCTTAACAAAATTTACATTTGCCTCCCATTGCGTACTACAACGGTCTTTCAGAATGATAGATATGTTTTCAACCAAAGTATCCCATCGGACTGTTGAAGAAGAAAAGCGCACTTCGCTTCTCTCATGGTTTCCTGATGACGATGTGATTATTCTTTCCGACGACGAGATAAATAAATGATTTTGTTGAGAAACTGAAAAAAAATTGGCTGACTTTACAACCTCAACATGTTTAGCAACATGATGAACGAGTTAGGAAGGGTAGGAGGTAGCTTTCCTTGCCTAAACTCGTCATAGCGGTCGTAACACAACGCCTTCAATTGTCGATCTTATACAGTTGTGATGTGCAGGTTTCATTGGCCAAGACTCTTACCCGAGTAAGTCAGCTCAACAACGTTTCATTTAATTTATAGCTGTAATTTCAGGTCAGTAGTGGAAAATTTCAGTTTAATAGCGGCAATTTTAATAGATGATGGCTACTAATATTGCCGCTTTTTCACTGAAAATTCCTACTATTGTTTTCCGATTTCCTTTATAATCATCTGCAGCTGCTAACTGGATTTGCCGTTATTGTTGTGATAAATGTCGTTGGCCTATGAAACTATGGATCAAAATTGAAAGTTGTGTAAAGATTAAAGGATGCCTTTGACATTTTAAACAGAAATACCGAGATATTTCTGAATTACAAATTTATAAGGTCATCCTTCAACCGTGTTAAGGAATTATTGACTATGATGAAGTAAATTTGAACAATGTCAGATTGACTAATGTGGACAGATGTCTAAATTTCTCATCCAATAAATGGTGTAGCAACTCTCCCCTGGGTCATCACGATGATAATCACGAGAAGACGGGAATTTCACCAACCCTAGTGGGCGTCGGACGAGTGCTGCCCGAATAACTGAAGCAACGGGTGACCGGTCATCGATCTGATTGTGTCCAGGTGTGCAAGAGCACAAAATACTGAAGAGAATGAGAACTAATGAGAACTGCTTGACACGACTGAATGCAGGCATGGATGAGAGAGAGAATGTGGTAAGTTGGCCATGTGTAAGTCCATTTTTATTCAGGGTTGGCTAAAATCACAATTTTTTGAAAAAAAAATAGTATGAATATTAATTGTTTATCATTAGCCTATTCATCCTGAAATTATTACATGAAATTGGACTCGATTTTACTGCCAAATTCCATCAAATTTTCCATGTATCGGTATGCGATTCTTCTGGATGACCATATGATTCCGAATTACAGCATAAATGCAGATGTTTTAGAAAAAGGTTATAGAATGGCGGAAAACACGCACCTCGAAATTGCACTCCTATCGTAAATCCACACCGGTTCTTGGTTTGCGAAAGTTGTCAATTAGTAATCCTTGTTGCCGATTTCTGATCTTACAAGAGAACGTGAAAGAAGAGGCAAGTATATATAGCCTAGTTTTTTGAAAAAACCGGTAACCTACTTCAAAGATCATCATAGGTTTACCTGAACCTATCTTTAGTGATCATTGCTGTATCAATTATCAATCATTTTCGATGAAAGTTTATCAAATGTCGCTTTAAGTTGGATGCATGCGACTCGACTCCTCCCATCTTGTTGATATGTGCTTCACACGGTTTTCTCCAATCTCTACATGCAGGAAAATCCCCCATTCTTCTTCAAAAAATATGAGTAGACTTTTGATTTTGATACGCGCTTTGGAGGAGAAATCACACACGATTAACGTTCGGGTAAGTGGTAGTGTTCTCAAACAAACTAATATTACATTTTTGTCTCTGATGTGGTGCGTAGTTCTTCGTAGTGCGTTGCATTCTTTGGTGCGTAGGTGTGATCGAGGCTAGGAAGACTTGTCTTCTCTACTAAATCGCCGAGTGAAAAGACAATCCTTTTTTCACTTTCACGGTTCATTTCCTCAGCTATTACAAGCTTTACATGCAGCAGTGTCTCCTTATTTTTATTTGACAGAGAAAGTTGACATCCAGACAGTGACAGCTATACACGAAGATAGATAATTTGTTTGTATTATGTAAATCGGGTCTAGTTATAGGCCGGAGTCTGGACTCCTATCATTTGACAGGACTCCGAATCCAGCAAAAATGATAATAGGACTCTGGGACTCCGACTCCGCATCCCTGGTTTAAAGTGTAAATATTGCATATATATATATATATATATATATAAGAAATGTGCGCTCCTGCCCCACCGAATTGTACTCTCCTGCCCCACTTGTACACTCCTGCCCCACGGACGAATATGAAATGTACGCCCCTGCCCCACGACTGTACGCTCCTGCCCCCATGTTCACCCCTGCCCCACTGACTCTCCTGCCCCACGTATGAACTTTTGCGGAATATGATTGTGCATTGATATGTACTGTTGTGAAAGAAGTTCTATGGCTGTCAGCACCTCCAAATGCCTGGTCCGACGATTGCTGTAGGCCCTGGTCCCTTCAATTGTCGTATTTAGAGTTAGCTTTTGCGGAATATGATCGTGCTGTGATATGTACTGATATGAATGACGATATATGACAGTCAGAGCACCTCCAAATGCCTGGTCCGTCGATTGCTGTAGGCCCTCAATTTTCGCATTTAGAGTTAGCTTTTGCGGAATATGATTGTGCATTGATATGTACTGATGTGAAAGAAGTGCTATATGGCTGTCAGAGAACCTCCAAATGCCTGGTCCGACGATTGCTGTAGGCCCTCAATTTTCGTATTTAGAGTTAGCTTTTGCGGAATATGATTGTGCTGTGATATGTTCTGATATGAATGAAGATATATGACAGTCAGAGCACCTCCAAATGCCTGGTCCGACGATTGCTGTAGGCCCTGGTCCCTTCATGTACAAGTGGGGCAGGAGAGTACAATTCTCGGTGGGGCAGGAGCTCACATTTCTTATTTATATATATATATAATTCTAATGTATTGTGATAATGTATATATTCAGATAATGTGTATTATATTCATGTATATTCATGTAGGCTATCAGTTATAAATTGTAATGTGTAATTTTTGGAGCATTAAAATTTGATCAACATTATCATCACTAACATATTTGGACATTGCGCGCTTGTCTTAAATAACTAAGTGATAAAATAGCCTGTAGGTTATCATAGATTTGGTGCACCTGAGTGCGTCAGATGGTTCGAGTCCATCATTCTCTCGGCTCTAGGGATGTCTTCAGAGAATTTGGAATGGCGCTATGCTTGGATGCATCGATAATAGCATATACATATCTCGTCAGAAAACTGGTCACATCAACTCGCCATTACTCGTCTTCAGAAGTCATGCCTGAGACGACTCGCTCACGGACATTTTGCGCCAGCTGAGATGTGCTTTTTGTGACGAGCTGAACTGTCTTCAATCGTGATAAGTCGTCGTCTCAATGCTGCAAGGGTTTAGTCTCACAGATTCTATAAAAATAAGTACTTGTGCATAAAAATGTATGAAGGGCCGACCTTTATCTTATTCGTTTCTTAAAACTCTGCATTCTACAGAATGTAAATTCCATTTAAAAATATACATTACAGCTAAACTTTTCGGTATTGAAGTCAATCGAATGCATGAAAATGAGAGACTGCAAGAACTGGAAATAACAGAAATTCTATTAATTAGTATGTATGATTCCTTTCGTGATCCATCACGACCATCATGCTGCTAAAAATATTTGTAAAAGTAGTCAAAATACGGAATATCGCGCCAGATAATTCAACTGTCACTTAACTGACACTTTGCTGTCACTTTGCTGACACTTAGGTGACACTTTGCTAGCAAATGGTCAGACAAATGACTGTACATTAACTGACACCGGTCAACTAGTGTTGGCCGACTTTCCGTTTGCACAGGGCAGGCCTTCGCTCGGCATTGGAATAATGTTTCTATACCAGACTTTTTCCATGTTATAACATTAATTTTCTTAAAAGATGAATTTTTAATAACAATTTCCCGAACATTTTTTAAGACATAAAGTGAATGTGCACATGAGAAGTTGATTGCTCATGTCGCCTAACCGCCTTACTCAAGGAGCTGAGATCACATATCACCGCTCTTTCCAGACCACATTTTCTCGAGAAAAAAGGAGGAAGGGAAACAGTTTCTTGCGTTTCTCACGGCCAGTCAGCCGCTCACATGTTTGAAATTTTGATGCATTAAAATGCCTTGTGTATTTCTTATTTCTTTCTCTTTGAGTACTTTCAATTTTTATATTAGCTGTTGGCCTACCTTGCTTGACGACTGTCATCTTTTCAGTATATTCCTTTTGGACGAAAGGTGCGATTGTGAGCTCATCTACAGTACATAGCGTCACATCAATCACGCAAAAACAAATCATGGAATTCTACGGAATCTGGGTGTTCCAGTCAGATGCATTACTCTGCATTCATTGGAGAACGCTCATCATCTGATCACAGTCTTATCTGAACGTCAGTCAGCTGCTATTGTTGACGTAGTGACCTCTCCGACAAGAAACGAAGGACCGGAACAATTGGATTGCGCTTCCCTTTCTATATTTCCGAGCCTCGATCAAGAATAACGGAGAATTTCATTGTAAAAATTGGAGAAGGCAAAGCATTAAGTCTATCGAGAAAGCCAATATTAGTGCGGGCGCGTGCGCTTGCTGCCCCACACGCACACAACTCTCTTTCGCTCCGTCGGAACACACGACTAGCATGTGTGTCTAATCGCTAGAAGAAAACAGCTGTGATTCGTGCACGCGCAAAACTGTTCACTCTGAGGTTGAGCGTCTGATTTTGAGACGGACAGCTACCATGAGAAGCTATTGAATTTAAATGAAATATAATGAATGATGACACTTTTCATTTTCATAAATGTTGGTAAACTATTATTTAGGATGCGCCGAAGGCCTCGCAGGTACGAAGAAGACGCCACTGATAATGAAAGTCCTCATGAAAAAGTCGCGACATTATTCATGCTCTCTTGACTGAAATTTCAAGTTTTTAATTCAGTTTTCACCGGCATGATTTTAGGATTCAGTAAATTCATGTTTCATTTCTTGAATCTGAATAGCAATATGGAGCCATGACTTATTTCAAGGTTAATTGAAATCATTCTCCTTGATTATATGATATTGCTCTGCCAGTAGCAGGCTGCCTGTGACATGATCACGCTTTAAAAAATATTCTTGATGTTGAGCATGTAAGTAATAGGAACACATCGAATTACTAATCTAACAAACATTAAATCTCCAAGGCTGTCATGACGACACTAAGAATCTGTGAAATGCCATAATTCCTTCTGCATTACTGTCATGATCATTCAATTCCACTGCAATTTTCTCAAAACTGCAGAAATTTGCATCTCTCCACATTTGGTGACAATGCCCCTATCAACCAGAGCGGTCGCCGCGACCGCCATGGTCAGTCGCCTTCGGAGTCGCCTAAAGGTCGCCCTCAGCGTCGCCGGGGATTCCTATTTGTCCACCTCCCTGACTGCCTGGGGCGGTCGCCTTAAGAGCCGGGGCGCAGTCGCCCGGAGGTCTAACAGCGGTCGCCTAGCAGATGAGGTGCGGTCGCCTGTAGGTAGCTGCGGTCGCCGATTCTACCGATTTGCCCCTACCCTTCAGTTGAAATTTCCCATTGCGCTATTAATTAGTAAAACACTAGCTATCTCCCTATGATGCAGGTGCATCAGTATTGCTCCACTGAAAACCAATAAGCTTCCTAGTTATGAGGAGTAGTAGAATTAAAACGAAATTACACAGAATACGATATTTTGAAGTACACCTGCACCGATTCAATGAAAATTTAATGTGCACACATGAAAATTGTATTTATAAGCACTGAAGATACAAAAGTACAAATTAACGATCGAAAAATACAATTTTTCTATGGAGGTTACAAAATGTTCTATGAAAGGCATCGAAAGACATATGTAGTACAATCTAAATAACAGGAACTTTCTTAATAACATTGAAATTTGATGACTCCAAATTGTCAGAAAAAAGCATCGATTTTCCAATTAAAATTTTGACAGAAACATGCGGGTTTGATGTTGTTATCAAAGTTCCTGCTATTTAGATTATATGCACAATAACAGCTACACAGATAACCAGGATATAACAGCAAATACAAGAGATGAAAAATTGAGTCACCTATTGAGAAAAGGGGTATCAAGCACAATTACTCAGCTGCAGGGGAGTGTTGGTGGCTCCTTCCATCAGATCTATCTTTTGCGTGCTTTAGTACGCTCTGCAAAGAGGCCTCTATTTCCTTCTCAGTCACATGAGGTCTAGAAAGTTTGATACCACACGATAAATTCGGTAATTCTTGAATGGAAATTTATTGTTCCTGCCGTGAAATGAATACTTCATCGAAATATCCGCAGCCAAAATCCTTTAAAATATTCGACGGCATAAATTGTTTAGTCCGTTGCCTCCGATCAGTGAGAACTGCTTTGCCTAAAAAATAAAGCTGCATTTAAAATGGTGAAGCTTCTCCACGTACGTCAGTACATTTCCACTTCATTGTGGTATACCTAAATCAAACAGAGCAAATAATTTCAAAACAATGTGAGTGGCTTTGTGATTCCAGTAAATCATTTGTGTCTGCAAAAGTCATTGGAATGATTCAGTTGATAATTAGGTCGTGGGTAGCACCGCTCTTTTAATGCCGACAATCATTGAGCGATGCAAATGACAGTGACAGCTTCTGCCTTCATTTTGAATTGAAAATCTCACGTGTGCCTAATATTGAAAGTAGTCAACCAGTCATCCAGGTCTGAACACTGTTTAGACCCCAGGTCAATATAAACCTTAATTATGCATAAAAGCAAGTCTGCATCAAGTTCGATGTAGAAACACTGTTTAGACCGGCTCTATCTGCTGAGCCACAGGAATTACGACCAATTTCAATAACCAGACAGAAAGCAGTCACTGCCAAATTCTGAACGTTATAGCGAGCTAGTGAGTGAGCGAAATGCCATTTCGGTGCTCTGGCTCAGATTTGCGCGACTCATCTTTCTCTCTATTCATGCAACGAAACCGTTGAATGACAGTCGTAAGTCAAGGAATAAGTGGACCGGTCTCTTGAAAGAATTAGTCAATATCATGCGCTCCTGCAGGATAGGAATAAAAAACATCACTATAGGCTGTGAAGTTTATCAGATAGAATTGGAGGTCTGAAACAACTCATCCAATATTTTCGAAAATCACCCGGTAATTTCTTCAATTTCCTGTTGATAGAATGAGATGTTATGAAGATTGATACGCAACCGGAAATACAAAATAACAATATTGAATAATACAAAATAACAACCGGAAATACAGATAAACAATATCTGAGAGCCAAATGACACAATTTCTCCACGGTTTCATCTATAAAGCCATATTATTCAGAAATGACACGTTCAACATCAAAATTGATGTGAAAAATGAATAAAGCAGTAAATTTTATGTAGGAATCACTAGAAAAATGAAGTTGTCACCAAATATTTTAGCCACAGCGACTTCTTAAAATTGATGAATATAAATATCTGAAAATTATCTTGGCGAAAAAAGATGGCGGATTTGTCGCCACTAAAAATACATTAGAGTAATGGGGAGTTTCCACACTTGATATATTTAAACACTTTGATCAAAATGAAGGGTATTACTTAAAAAGGTGAATTGAAGGGTATTGTCTAAAAAAAAGCAGGGAGAGCCTATTTCCAATCATGAAAGTGAAAAATCACCTCCCGTATGACGCCGTTAATTTTTTCATTGCCATCGATGCGTCATGCAAAATGTATAAAGTATCGCAACCAAAAATGTTTATCGCATTATTTCACGATTGAATGCATCATCATCATGTAGCGAAAATCACTGAGAGAAATGAGAGCCAAGGTTCTTTATTCCAAGGAAAAACTTGCCTAGATATGCCAGACAGCCGATCGATGACAGTTTTGGGCCAGTCCACTAACATCAGAGATACGCTTTTCTTAGAAATCATAACAAATTCGCTGCTCAATGTGTGTGACAACTCTGGGGTCGTTCTATTTCAAAATTAGAGCTCGTGTGAACTTAAGGGCCGACTCGCGACCACTCCCTGTCAAAAAGATAAACGTGAAAATTGGGGGGCAACCCTCGACTTCAAGACATCACATTTCACGTCATTTTTCGATGAGAACGGTCACAAATTGATATGATCATGCACTTTTACTTCCAAATAAGCCATTTTTGAAAAATTTGTTGGCCCCCATTTTTTTCATGTGGCCCAAGACTTTTTGACGAGGGGCCCACGACTCATTTTCTCGCGGGAAATGCATTGATCTAGTTTGATTAAATGCGTTCGAATTTCTGTATCAGAAGCATCTTTTTCCACAAGCATTCTACATTTGAGTCTTAATTAGAAACTCTGAAGCTGATTGTCGAAATTTTTGCAATTTATCAGTTTTGCGAAGCAGAAATATTGCCTTTCTGAAATCATGGAGGCTAGTTAAATGCTAAAACCAGACATATGATGAAGGTCGCCGTTGACACTCGAGGCAACTGCTGACAGCGGTCGCCAGGCAACGGTCGCCCACTTACAGTCGAGGCGACCGCCACCAGGAGTAGCTGGGCGGCGGTGACTTCGGCGACGCCGAGGGCTGTCGCGGCGACCGCTGGGCGACTTTTGTGGTTGATAGGGGCCTTGTGTAACTTCCATGAGTTCATTTAATAAAATCGAAAGTGTATGCACATCGGGGATTTAATAAATGCGGAGTTACCACTCTGATAGTGATGCAAATGGAAAATTTTGAAAATTTTTTTTTGTGATTGACGTTTTTGCCTTTGTTTTGGAGACTTGTTGCAGTCGTTTGAAAAGACTGTGTAATATTCAAAGACCGAAAACTTCTCTATCATCCCTGCATGTTAACTTTTGGAACCAACTGCACCCTCCATGTCTGTTTCAGATCTTTCCAACTGAATATCAGACACCAAATGGATTTCAGATTTCTGTAATTGAATTTCAGATATCTGTCAGAAACTCAACTTTGAAAGGATCTTAGATTCAATTGAAGAATCTCCAATTCATCTGGAAAAGTCTGAAATTCATTCAAGTAGATCTGAAATCGATTGGGAACTATCTGAACCATCTGAACCAGCTAGAAATGGAATGTGTAGTTTGTCCTCCACGAAGATGTCGGACAATACGCCAGAAGTTAGAAGCTATCATATAGATATTCTTCACTCATCACAGATATCTTTAGTTTTCAAATATCTCACGAGCTTACAGTCTTTATCTTCCAATATATGGTCGCTCATGTGTGTTGGACTGTGTGCTTGCGCTTCACATGTTCATCAACACGAATTTGTATCATTGCAATCAAGGCTGCATAATAAAGCTTAACTTTCAAGCCATAAACAAACTCCCAAATAAAGTGCACTATTTCTGCTCCAGATTTTTCACAATGCATGAAATTATACCCCTATTGTAAAGGAAAAAAATCACGTTGTCCCAAAAGATGTCTGTGTTATAATATAAAAAATGGCTACAAATTGCCACAAGCAAGGCAAGGTGGCAAAGGAATGCTCAAAAATCCATGCACGGACGGGATTCGTATTGCTACGATTGTTTTAATCGAAATGATATGATGAAATCAAGAGTTTTAGAACAATTCTATTGATGTGTCTATGCCTCGGCTGTGATAGAAAATGTTGCACAAAAATTCAAATTTCTTCATTTTTCAAAATCGTTTTATTCAAAATAATGATCAAAATCACCAGCTTTATAGACCCATTTTATTGATGTGTAGCTGCCTCGGCTGTGGAAGCGGTCAACGCATATAGGGCCTATCACAAAAAATCAGAACTTTCAAAATTTTCCAAAATTTTCCGATTTTTTCCAATATTTTCCAAAATTTTCCGGAAAATTTTCATCACTACACTCTGACCACTCTACCTAATATGTTTACTCTGTGTTTCATATTTCTAATTCATGAAAGCAATAGCAAGTCATCGAGTTGCCAATTTGACAAATATTAGCTCTCCAAGGCAGTCATGACACGGACTATCTGTAGAATAATATCATTTCCTTCTGCTTTGCTATCATCAGTGAATTCCGTTGTAATTTCTTCAAAGCTTCATAAATGTGCATATCTGACATTTGGAAACAATTCCGACTGTATCCCCTTGAGTTCATTTAATAAAATCGAAAGTGTATACACATTGGGGATTTAACAAATGCGGAGTTACCACTCTACCTAACATACTTACTCTATGGTGTCACTCTTATTGAAGGCATAGCGTATATACATACTACCCTGAGTAGGAGTTGGACCATAGACATCGAAAATTAAGCTGTTGATGTTCGATGTCCATCAGTTGTACTCTGCATCCCTGACTTACATGCGGCCATCCCCACAGAGTAAGTACATGTATACTACATATCCCTACTCTATGGCCATCCCCTTCCAACGGACCAGACCTGTTCACCTATCTCCCTCTGTTTGGTCTGCTACAACAGATGGGTTGTAATACTATCATAATCACTGCATGAAATCATGTTTACTGTGAGGCTTTTCTTGAAAATTCTCATATTCGCTCTCCATAAAGTCAGAAATACTGGAATTGTTTGACTACTCCATTCTTTTATCACAACTGCTATGTCGCTAGTATAATTACTTGCCATCTGTTGCTTCGATCATCCACACATGCACATCCTTGTGTTTTTTTTACTGATAGAAATTTGAGATGAAGAATTTTTTATCATAAAGCACCTCTCCAACAGAAAACATCTGATACAAAATGTATTTTATGCATTAGGATTTCATCTGTAATTATTCTGAACTCATACGACACCTTGTCATGCTTTCTGCAAGTCTTGGAAATCTGGAATTCACCTGGAAAAAGGTGTTCGTAGTTAAGATTGACATCCTTGTAATATGACTCACTTGTAAAAGGGCATGTTGATTGACAATCAAGTCATATGCATAGCTAGTAGTCTACCTTCTCCTCCAGGTGTGCTACTATCAATGTCAGTAAATGTTTATTTCCAAATACTTCGGAAAACATGGAAAAATATTGGGAACATGTATGTGAACAAAAACATTCGTGTTTCAAACACAACTATTGAAACTCATACATCAAAAGTACATTTCAAGCGTGCGTCAATTTCAAAAACAAAAAAAATCGTCTTCAGGGAGGAGAGGAGAAAAATTTGTTATAAATGTCATTCAGTTTGTGTTCTCTGTAGTAGACTGTCGCAACTCTTTAGCTTTTTGAAGGAATTTAGCAATGCATTCAAGATTATTTGGAATATGCGTGTTCATCAACTTGTAGAACTCAGTTGTACTTTTGCAGTGGCATAATATCGGTGCTAGTTCCTGTCGTAATTTCTGATATCTTGAACATTCAATCATGAAATGATGCAAATTTTCTACCTGTGAATCACTGCATTGCTCACATCGACGTTCTTCATACCTCAAACGATTTCCATAAATGCCGGTGACAACTTCTAAGCTGTGGTTTAATGCTCTATACTTCAGTATGACATTGATATAGTTATAATCGATATCAACATTTAGATATGACTTAATAGTATCGTCAAACAGACATAATTCCAAAGAATTTAGCCCAGAATGGCGGCTGTTATTTGCTGAGGACATCCACTATGATAATCAGCTGATCGGCCTTACGCAATCTTTAAATATAATTGTTTATCAACAATGAACTGTGTATCTCATAATTCAGATAGGCTAAGTTTTGTAGGCAATTGCTTTATTCGCCAGCACCATGTGTATCTACTATCGTGTCCGTGTGAAATAATATTTGAATAAATCGCCTTGTATGCTTCCTTTATGATGCTTCTTTCACCGCCTGTAATGATTCTTATCCAATAACGTATTGCTGATTTATAAAAATGAAAACTCATTGGATGTATTCCAAATTCACCTATGAGACAATAATATTCCGCTTTAAATATTGATACCTTTTATAAAATTGAAATTGCAGTTGTTCTAAACTTTTTAAATTATTAAAAAACAAAATTCTGCACAGTATTTCATCTTCGATAAAGTCACCATTTCAAATGTATTTTTTACAATATCTCCACTAACTTGGCCAAATTCTCTAAGCTGTTTAGCTGTTAAATATGCGGCTTATTTACCTTTAGCTTTCAATTGTTCCAAATGGCATTTATTATTTTTTGATATCCACATTCCTAAGTACCTGTATTTGTCAACAACTTCAATGGACACCTTTCTGTTTTTAAGATTGATATCTAAGTTACTCAATTTAGCGCTGATATTATGAGTCATAATCTTAGTCTTGTCATAATTGATGCTGAGTCCATTTTCTGAACAGAACTTGTAAAACGTTACAATTTGATTACTCAGGCCACGTTTGCTCTCACTCATTAACAGTATATCATCAGCATAGATGAGTGATGATACCTCGAAATCAAATATTTTTATTGGGTCAATTTTGCTTTTGTCAGCATCTAAGATATGAATTAAACCATTCATATAAATACTAAATAAAGGTGATAACACGTCACCTTGGGGAATTCCATTCTCAAGTTTGAAGGATTGTGTCTCGTTGGCATTAAAAAGTACTTTGTATTATTTGCTTATGATAGGCTTAACTATCAATGATATAAGCTTGCATTTAGGTATCAGACGCTTTAATTTAACAATCAATCGCTTTTTGGGAATAGAATCAAACGCTTTCTATAAATATACGAAGCGCAAGAACAAAGGGCGTTTCATACTTTTGTAAATTTGTATGACTTCTTTGATAATTAATATATTATCCAATGCAGAACTTCCTGTTTTGAAACCGGTTTGATTCTTCTCTATCACTTCATTTCTAAGCAGCCAATCATTCAGTCGTGCATTAATTCTTTTTGTTAGAATTTTCTCTATACAGGATGATAGATTAATAAACCTAAATGAATTGGGATCATTTTCACTTCCTTTTTTAAATATTGGGGAAATCCAACTACTATTCCAAGGGATTTCATCAGGTTTACTTAACACGTCATTATATATTTTTTCTAGAGTTTCGACTGTTTCGTTTTCACATGACGGTAATACTTCGTAGACAATTTTGCCTGGACTACTTCAGGGTGTCTACAAGGCCTGGATATCCTGGATAAATCCTGATTTCGAAAATTTGGCCTTGATATCCTGGATATCCTGGATAAATCCTGATTTCGTCGAAATTGAAAGTTGTGAAAACGTTCTGAGCTAAATTTTTAACGTTAATAATGTAAATAAAATGTAATTATGCTTTTCTGTGACTTCATATTAGTTCGTGCTTTTCGCATTCCTTTGCTAACGTGAATCAATGTCCGTGTGTGTTTTCTTTCTGTTTCAGATTGCATGAGTTAATTTAGGCTTATCTTCGCACACATGAATTTTCGAACTCGGTGGATGTCTCAGACTTCGGAAACATATTAGCGACTTCTACCGGGTGTCCCAAAAGTCGCGCAAAACTTCAAAAAGCTGTCATTGGCTTCAATTCAATCATATTCACTTGCGATTTTTTTAAAGGAGATCGGATTGAATTCAGATCGGTGAATTTGATGTAGCATATTTGTTTTTATACAATAAAAACTTAATTGCCAAATTTTTTGGCCGAGGCTTCAATAGCTAAAACCATGTATATCGATGAGTTGAAGATACTGATTTCAAATTGACATTATACTTAGCCAATAACGAAGCATACAATCAACAAAAGAAAAAACAAACTCCAAATTACAAATGAATGTTCACATAAGACATTGCTCAATTGCTTCTCCTCCACGCTCGATCACCGCTTTCAACCTCGAGCGCAGACTCAATTCATCGTCAAAGAGATCGTCTCAATTCATCCGAGTCGTGTTCTCAATCACCATCGTTATCCTCTCCTGTAGCTCGTGGAGGTTTCTTGGAGTGAAGCAATGGTAAACACGGTCTTTCACCAGTACCCCAGAATTAGTAGTCCGGCCAGAGGCGTCGCGACCGGGGGGGTGTGGGGGACCGTGACACCCCCCCCCCCCAATATGAAATTATTAAAATATTCAGGTAAAATGAGAAATGTCAGGTAAACCGCCGGTTTGCCGGCGATTCAGCTCCAATATTCACTGCCGTTGTTCTTAGCCACAAAAACACGTCTTGTCACAAAAACAATTCATAATGTCGGGAAATTCTTACCCTTTCTAGACACCAGAAAGTATATGGTTAGTTGCTGTCGATGATATTGATTTGTCACGCGAAAGCGGTCAAACATAGCGCGCTGAAAACGACCTCTACCCGGGATGACTGTATATGCGAGCAGGAGGAAACACAGAATTAAATATTGTGTTTATCTGCTTCGGTTTGCTAGAAGTGTGATTAATGAATGTGATAGAAGAATGTGATGGACGGCACATTGAGGAACCTATTAGGTGGACAAAAAGGAATTCCTTATACCTTACAGAGATAGGAAAAAAAGTGATTAATGTGAATGTGAGGATTAAAAGGATTAATGTGAGTTCCAGCAAAGTGCTTCGATTGCCAAAATTCCTTCAGATTCGAAGAATTCAGATCATTGCCCACACCTTTTCTCCATAATATTGACCCTTCCGATCATTATTAAAGAAAGTAGCAGGCGTACGAAAATTAGTTCACTTGATGATTTCACATCCTCTCCTCGGCATTGCTCACTGTATGGTGCATACATTGAATGGAAGCCAGGCATCGATGTGTGTTTTGGTGTGTGCGAGAAGTGATATCACAGCACGCACGCATCTCTCACTGGCTCTGTTGCCCTCTGCTGACAGCTTATTGTTTGCCATTTCCAATAGCAAGCGATACACGAATTATCCATTCGAGAAGGAGCAAGTTGTCTAATTCTGTGATGTACCATTTCGATATTAAGGTTACATATAACTCTTCCTTTCTAGGAAACCGAAGCCCGCGCAGATGAATCTAATTCTGTGGGAGGAACAGTCGCCTCGCATTTTCTTAAAAATTGGAGCATAAGGCGATGTGAGTTAGCTCTGCTAAATTTAAAATATCTAAGTGCAATTGAAATGTAATTCCAGTACCCTACCTATAATGTGGCCAGTGAATATTGGCACTGAATCACCTGACGCTGAAACGCCTGCAACTCATTCTGCCTAGCTGTGTAGTGTATATTTAGGCGTTGATTCATATAAGTTCTGGCTATTGCGTTGTCCCTTGAGGAGACGTCATCTCTACGGTGGATTTCATCGAACCTTCCTCATACCGCGTCAGTCACACGCGCACCGCGGAAAGCGCACGGTATGAATAAGGCACACCGTCCTCTCTGTACGTAGAAGTTTATTGTTAACAGCGTGTTAACTTTCTCGATGCAGACACCATCAAAAATTTCCTTAGAAGTCGAGACTACTCAATATGAATAATATTCGTATGAACCACCAATTAAATTATTTTTCATTTATAGGCGTCATTTCCGGCCGATTCTATGACTAGGTACCTCTTCTGCAGGATATAATCATGAAACATGTTGGAATGTGTGTGTGAGTATGCGTGTGTGCAATAATCAGGTAAATTTTGGTTCTTAGTTGTAAATCAGGTAAAATTTAGCAAACACCCCCTCCAATGATGTGTCCTTAGCGACGCCTCTGAGTCCGGCTGTGCTAAATCTGGTGAGTGAGCTGGCCACCGGTTTGGAAAGTGAATCTCACTTCCGTTTGTGTTGTCTTCTCAAGAATAGATTAGGTTCTAAAAATATATACAGTCTATTTACTAAAAAATATTTACAAGTCCGAGCTTTCGCGAGCCGACTCACATTGTCAAGTTTTGGCACGTTTGGCCGTCTCCTTCTCAATTGTGGTATGACATAATCGCGAAGCATGCTGGCATAATGTTCTCCAGTAGCGGTTCCAGGAAAGAAAGGAGTTAGACGGTACTGCGCAGAATAACCGAACCACACACTTTTGGAGCATGGATGTCTTTTTCGATGACTTCCCGCGGCTTCTCCGATCCCCAAGCGCTACAATTGTGGCGATTCACATGGCCCACCATTGAAAAATAAGACTAATCAATCAGTCCATAGAATCGACTCGAGATCAAGGGCATCTGACAGGAGGAACCGTGCGAAAGCAATACGCTTTTCCTTATCATCATATGTGAGTGCGCGGTTAGTCTGCAGTCTGCATGGGTAGAGGCACAATCTGTGTCGTAAGATCCGTTGAACACTGGTTTTAGGAACACTTGTTCTCCGAGAAACCGAACGACTACTGGCAGCTCCAAATCGAGGAGTTGACTGTTGCGTTTCCAGTTCATCCCTTAAGACATTCTTCCGTTTCATCCTCGAGACTGGGTCTACCCAATCGAGGCTTATCTGCTACTAATCCAGTCTCTCAGAATCAAGCTTGAGATGACAGAAACGCTAAAAGCGTCGCGATGATAACCATGAGCTATCTTGTAAGCGCACAGTGCCACTGAAGAGGCCTTACCGTTGGTGAAGAAAAGCTCAATAAATTTAATGCTTGTTTCTGGATCCATCCCTAGTGTAAAGATTCATTGAATGTGCAAGGCCTCCATGTGACTCGTCACTCGAAGGCTGAAAACATATTTGAAAGTATCAATAAGGCATTAGATAAAATTGGTAGCTTATTTGTCGATGTCTTCGATATTGCTGCAAATCGGCATGACAGTCAATCTTTCATTTCACCGAAGATTTTCTGAAGAGTTTCAGCACATATGGGAAGGAATTGCTCCAAACAGGTACATACTCGTTACATGTCGTGCGTGAGTGGAGCATTGAAGTATGGAATGAAAAAAAAGTACTTGGGATTTGTCAAGTGTACTGCAAAGCATGTACTACCTTTTCAAAGATTCTCCTGCGCGCCGGGCTGATAATACACATTTCAGGTTGAACTACATTTCCTAAGTCTTTCTGCAAATGCCGTTGGGTGGGAAATAAAGATTATGTAGCAGAGCAATAGAGATTCTGCCGATCATTGAGAAAATATTGCGTCGATGTGAAACCTCAACACCATGTAGCATCATTCTCAACAGTCGTTGACCCATTTATTGCATCTAAGCTGTATTTTTTCAGTTCCCTAGCGTCTCAGTTTGAGCCATCTGCGGCGGTTTCAACACGCAAGCGCATGATTCCATTTTTACACGATTTTCGCATGGGCCTTGTCACAGATATATTGAAAAGATTCGCGAAGGCATCGGTTGTGCCGGAGGTGGGGACAGACGTTTCCAAAATTGTTTTTAGACTTGATCTGAATAACGATGCAAATCTGAAGGAAACATCGCAAGTGGATCTGGGATTTGGAGCCAAACGAAGCATCCCAAAGAATTCTCATCCACGCAGAATGCTGGAGTTCGGTCAAGCCACTCGCTATTGCCTTATCGCGATAGTGGATAAGATACTATAGAGGAGTCGCTGAAACACGATCTTGGTAAAGACGCTGCATCACTCTCCGCTTGTCAGTTTAACCAAATCTTCAACGCTTTACGAAGAGCGTTTTGACATTTTATTGAACAGAATGATCGATTCCAACTGCATTTCTGTATCTCAGGCTGATTCGGCGAAGCTGGAATATTCCGACTTTATACAATCTGATCTAACGAAATACATAGGAACTTCAGGTAAATTTCGTTGGTGTTGCATGTATTAAGGCCAAAATTTAATTGTGTAATGCTAATTTGACATCGGCAAACATCGATTGGACGACCTCTACTGCAATCTTCTACGAAACAAAGAAAGTTCTTAACATCTGTGGGCAGTAGTGAGGAAAGTTTTGGTCTTATTCCATGGTGAAGTGGCAGTAGAAGGTGGTTTCAGCATAAATAAGGATATGCTAATAGAGAATCTTTATGAGAGTTCTATCTTGTCGCAACGTGTGGTCCATAACGCCATTCAGCATCATGGAGGGGTTCTGCGTATTTCGCTAACTTGCTTCTTTGATCGAATCGGTGAAGTGTTCATCCCAGCGCACGTGTAATGGCACTCGAACTAAAAAAATGAAGATCGGCAAGCTAAGAAAGGCAAACGTGTTGCTGAACTGGATTGTGAATTGAACAAAATTGAAACTCAAAATTCGATCAAAAAATATAAACAGTGTGAACTTGACGATCGAGCTGCGGTGCTCAAAAAATTGAAGACTAGTTTGTGACCACTTGAAAGCCAGATAAAAGCGTAATTCGTTTTATAACTGAATGTTTGAAAAATATAGCATCGTTATTTCTAAGCCTTAATGAGATAAAACGATTTTACGGTAATAATTAATGCTTTTGAATTAGTCGCTCTTATAGACACAAAAGAAACAGCAAGAAGAGAAATACGAAATGCATGTACTGCCAGGCAACGGCACTGTTAAAATGGCGATAACACGAGATGGTCATTTTATGACTATCATAAAAAAAATTATAATCTTGATTTTTGCAATGACATCTCCTGGATTTGAAAATTCCTGATGTAGTAGACACCCTGTACTTGTTTTCCGTATCTTCGCTTCTTTAAGAGCATTTTTTATTTCAGTTTGTGTTATTCTACTATCAAGATGATCAATGCTTAACCAGGCTTTAGAAATTTTTGGTACATATTCATGAGATATATCTTTGTCCCTTGACAGCTTGGAGTCGTTGCTTGTAATATGGTTACGAAATTCTGAAGCATTTACCCTACATTTAACCTATCAACGCCTTTTTTTCACACCTTTTTCTGCAGACGCATATCAGGCATGATGACCTTTCGGCTTTTTGGATCCATTTTGGTGCGGTCTGTAGATTCCTACAAAAATCCACAAAAACTCCAGGAGGGTTGAGGGGTAGTGACAGTGGCGGACGTATGGGGGGGGATCGCCCCGGGCGCCGGGTTTGTGGGGGCGCCACATTGACAAGACAACTTCATCTTATATTCATAATTTGACGAAGACTTCTTATAATTTAGTCTGATCTGAGTGATAGTGGAATGTCCCACTCAGAGATTCATTATGTTTAAAATCATCCATCAATTCTGTAAATGCATAAGCTTACAAATAGACTGCATTCATGAAATGCGAGAAACATAGCAACGAATTTGTTGAGAATTTGAGATTAGGGGCCGTATGCGGAGTCACAAAATAATATCAATGTAATCTATATTGTATTCAGGTATAATCAGAATGAATATTGTATTGAATCAATGAAATAATTTTTGATTGTAGTTGCTCTGTTCTTGTGTGCCCTGACTCAAATGAAGATTGACAACTCTAAAGATTGTGATTCAATGTTAAACTTTTGGCAATAATTTTGCACTCCTAAACGGAGAAATCGGACTTATATGTAGCATTACGAAGATGCAAATTACCACAGAAATATTGCTCCAAATCATAGATACTAGTACTAGATTTCAAAAATTTGCTAGAGTTGACAATCTCTTCTAGTCTGCCCTGACCCTAAGTCCCCGCGATTGTAAGCTATGTACATACATGTAAGTGTCGTGATTATTTCTTCTTTCTAATAGCTGATAATTACAGTAATTTATCAAAACCATCACAGTTATTTTATTTAACTGAATGCATGCAGTATTTGGGATGATGAGATTTCTCTAAAGTGTCTTCATCTTTTTTGAATGAATAGAAGAATGACATCCACGAATGTCATCGACGTATTAACATGAGCTGTACATTTATTTCATAAAACTGAACAATTATGCACATTGTACGCCAAAGATACCAGAACCGCTCATGTCGATAAGCGGAAAATGTGTCATACTCCATTATGGTTATGAGGTCATCACAGACGTACAGAGATTTGTCTAGAAGCTGCTGTTCTAAGTTAGATGAAATTTCATAGGTAGGCTACTACTACCGGTGTGTCATGTATAATTAATGATCCAACAAAGACCTTTCTTGAAGAGAAATGCACTATTATTTAGGGGTGCAATTATTACAGGTTCTGCCCCGGGCGCCTGATTTCAAAGATCCGCCACTGGGTAGTGATTCTGTTTCTGATTCGACTTGAAAATTGAGAAAATCAGGTAAGATAACCACATATGACAACAAAAATCACCTGATATTTTTGAATTATCAGAATGTCTGATTTTCGGGTCAAGTACGCATTTTTTCGACTTCTTGATGTGTATGTCAATCTTGCTAATGATGATGATGAGAATGGAATGGTTAATGATAGTCTGAATGATACAGAAAAAAAATGTGAAACGGAAAGTCAGTTCGAATTTTCGAAATGAAGCCATCCCTTGCCGCCGAAAGATGACAGATGATGGAGGAGAAGTTTTGATTGCCTTCAACACCAAACACAAGATTGTTCGAGGTTAATTTTCTGTCAGTAGAATCACACGTTTTTTGTCCAAATTTGAAAATATGTTTTCTCTTCATGATGTTCCAAAATCAGGTCGCCCATCTTTCAATGAAGAACGATCTGAACTGGTTATCGAGCACATGCAGTCAGTTCCATCATTGAATCAACTTGCCATTGCTTCTTCTTATGTGGCACGCGCATTCAATATTTCGGAACGGACTGTTCGCTGAATACCAAAGGAGCATCTAGGGATGTATCTTTGTCATTTATCCCTCTGATGCAGTCCTGGCGTGTTGACCAACGTGTTATGGAGTAATGAGTCCTATTTTAGCCTAGACGGTAAAGTTAACAGGCACAACTTTAATATATGGGCCTACTACAATCCATGTCATGGCCCTGCGAGTACTCGAAAATGTCGAGTCGAGTCTAGTACTGGACTCGACTCAACATTGTGTTACACCGTTCGAGTACTCGAACGATTCGACGGATACTTGAACGATGATGAGTATTCGAATCGAGTTGGCGAACATGTGTAAAAATATACCGTGTTTGCATAGCTTTCTTTTTTCGATTACAAATATTTTTCTTTAATGACTAATACTTTAGCGTTTTTATTCAGCATTATGTTTTGGTCACAGCCTGGTCACGGCAATATTGTTGAAGTTGCAATGATATGTTTTTAAATTCAGTCACATTTAGCGACGGCCAATCACATCAAAAAGAGACGATTAATTATTCCTATCTCCAACTCTCTCCGTAGGTGCACCGTGTCACGCGGGAATCCGTTGAGTGAGTGAGTGAATTTCTCTCATTTTATCTCCACGGTGATCAATTTCAGATCCACTTAGACAGGCCAGACCAATGCAAGATTTTCTCCACGACTAGCCTAAGTTCCCGAATTGCCAGGCAAGGCTTAATTTCTGTACCTTATTTTTCACTGGGCCACATGACTAATTGACAAAACCTCAGAAGAACCACTTCGCCGCTGGTATTCTCTTACATACATCTTCGACTTCATAACTGGTCGACATAACGTACATCTTCGACTTCATGTATGTTAGTCAATAACGTCGCCGTCAGTCCTTGAATTCATTTGCTGTTGACTATTTAAGTGATTCATCAGTCATCTCATATGTTACTATTCGAATCAATGGATCCTCCTGATGACTCAGGGTCCAACCCTGAAATCTGGGGAAGAAGAGACAACAAACGAGGAGTAAGTAAGAGTAAGGTGACGTAGACGTTGTTACTTAGCCCATGCGCTCTACTAGTAATCCCAGCCATGTATTCAGAATAGTGGCACACTTGCTTAATAATTATTGTGTAATATGCCTACAAGGCAAAATATGTACATTGCTTAAAAAAGGTTGATTGCAAAAACAAATGATTGCATGCATGGAATTTTTTATTGTATAATGTATGTCTAATGTCCATAATTACATGCACTTAACAATAGATAACCCACTGACTCGATCAACGATGTGTTTCGCCATGTGCCTTATTTTCTTATTCTCTGTATTGCCTTTATTAACCTACATGTAAGTAGGCCTAAACACAATTTTACCTCTTAATATCTATGAAAATTTTGCCCGACTCGACTCGAGGTTGACAAAATCCCGACTCGCAGGGCCCTAATCCATATGCTTCGATAAATGAAAGTTTGCATAGGTAAGTTTATGGATGGCATTTTCAGCAACTTACCAACTAACTCCGTTTTCCTTCGATGGCGCTGTCAATGGTGACAATTACCGTGCTATGTTCTCCGATCATGTTATCCCAGAACTTAGAAGAAAGTGAACGATTACTTCAGTCATTTTTCAACATGACAGTGCACCGCCGCTTTATTCTAGGTCGGTACGAGAATTGTTGTCTAAATTGAAATAATAATCATTGGACATTTTCCATCAGAAAGAGTCATTGGTCGTGGATATGGGCAGCCTTGGCCAGCGAGATCTCCAGATCTTTCTCTGGATTTCTAGTTTTGGGGAATGCTCAAATCTCGCGTGTATCATATGAGCAAACCGGAAAGCATCGAAATATTGAAAGACAGGATTTGATCGGAGATTTCCAGCTGACAGCTACCGAGTTCTCTGCTGCAGTGTCGCATCTTGTTCGACTACTTCAACTTGTCACCGAAAATAGTGGAGGTCATTTTGAACATTTATTGTGATGCACTTGCACATGTATGTATTTTCTGAATAGACATGACTTTATCACTTTCTGCTATTATTCTAAAAATCTTCAAGCGTGCTAGTGCCCTGATACCCTATCCTATGCAAAATGTTGCATAATAATAAAATTACAGCTTACATATATTTTGCGTTACTTTTGGCCAGCCCTGTACATGAAAGGGATATCTTTCCCATACAAGTACGCAATCATTGTTTATTTAGCGAGGGTTTCAACAGAGAAATGATCATATCCTCCTTCCTCTCCCGATATACTTTGTTGTACTGTGGGGGCATTTGATGAAGGGGAGCCATCCTAAATTTTACTGCGTTATGATTCCTGCAGGAGGTTATATGTCTGCGTACTGCATATGTACTGCATAGGATATTTCAAAATTCAAGACAATCTATTACCAAATTGGATAGCGTGCAGGTTTACAAGGTTGATATGTTAAAAATGCACCAATGAAGGTATTCAGGTGATTGTCTGTCTGAAAAATTAATGATGATAAAGTATTTGCAAATGAGATTCTTCACTAGCAAAATGATTCAACGTTGCGTGCCTGAAAGGAGAGGATGTAAAGTACAAATAAACTCTAAGCAGCTTGTCTTTTGAAACATACCAAGTTTTAATTTGTAGCGCCAAGAATTTTAAGCTCAATTAATATCAGATGTTTTTTCATCGATTCTTTTAGTCCACTCAACAATCACATTGATAAGTTTATGTGGAGATCCGGTCAATATCATATGAAGATCACACATATATGCGAGGAAACAATATGCACCGGTATATTACAGTTATAAACATGAGTAGACAGCAATGGACTCACCCGCAACCAAATTGATTAAAAATTCAAGTGAAATTGTATGACTGCAGTAATAGACCGGCTCTCGAAAGTTCTTTGTATCAGCGTCACTGACAATCAAATGGGCAGACACCATCATTGCAATGTATTTCATCAGGCTTAATGTACACTAGTTACTTGCTGAAGGATGTACCCCGACATACAAGGGGATGCTACAAGGGCCATACAAGGGGATGCTGAAGTTGCCCGAAAGTTTTCCTTTCGTTATTGAGTCTTTTTATGTGCTCAAGTTTTATCTACTGATTGGATTGTGCGCATTGGTACATGTGCAGATGCACTGATGCATCGATACAAGCACTCAACTATTTTTCAACGTTGTTGTCATCAGTTTGCCAGCAATTTGTGAACTTGGGGGATATTAATCACCCCAAGCATATGGTGCGGTAAAGCTATTTCCCAGAACACTTAAAACATATTTTCTTACTGCATGTACGGTTCTCTCAAATCTGAAAAGGAGCTAGATTTATTTCATGACTTTCGATAAGAATGTGGAAGTGCTTCGAAACCCAAAATCTCAATATTAGGAAAAACTAAATAAATGTCATCTTAACAATAGGAATTAATAGGATTGATTGATAGGAATCAATCAAATCAATAGGAAGTCGATACTAACCAGTTTAATGCTTCACAAGTTTGCAGTCAGAACTAAAAGCCCTCACCTCGAGCACTAAGAATGCCAGTTGTGCATTGCATTAATCGGTTGTATTTGTTCAAATCGCGTTATAGATTTCGTTACACAGTATACAAGTATGTGCGGTAAATTTTGAATCAGAGATCAAAAATTTTAAATCCCCAATGTGTAAACTAATGACAACCGCTGGCGCGCTGTTGTGTATTTGCGATCTCTGCTGTCAAGTGCGTGTTCTATGTCAAATTTGATACCTACATAAAGACTTTTTGGGAAATTTTCATATCACTGGAATCCTCGTGACCTGGTGCATCAAGCTGTCGCAGTCCCCATCTTAGAGAAGAATTCATTCTCCTGGAGTTAACTTTTTTGGCTGCTTTATCGGGTTGTCTGGTGAATTTTAATCACATTCGTCGAATCTGCCCGCCTTTTACAACGTAATTGCGCCGGCGTGACCATCGTCACTTGTACTGTTCTGGAATAGAAATCTAACAAGTGCAGTGCAGTACACCATATCAAAAAGTGAATTTCTAAGATTGAGAGCAACATCTGCAAGTCAAGTTACAACCGCGAATGCGTGGTCTGTTGGCTTTGTGGTGCGACCATAGATTCTAAGGTCGTGTGGTCGAATCTTTTTGGATTCTAATGGTCATCAAATCCTTTTACTACATCAGGAATACCTTCTTCGTATTCTATCTTATATTGAGTTGGAGAAATTTCATCATGCCTGTTCCTTTCAATGAGCTTCAAGATTTCAGGAAGAAATTTGAAAGCCAGCTGTGTGTTGCGCATATTAACGTCAACTCTGTCAGAAAGGAGGAAGACCGGCCTCTTTTTTAACGTCAAAGAAAGACTATCTACACAAATTAAAACTAGATATTCTTTGCATACAGGAGACAAAGCTAGATGGCAGTACTTCGGATGCTGAGCTTCTTACACCTGGTTACCGCATCTACCGAGAAGGAAGAAAGAAGCGAGGTGGAATCCTAATCTATACACGGGAAACTTTGCCGATCACAAGAATACCCTGTATTTCTCAAGGCAGAAATTTTCAAGCCGTAGAATGTGTCAGGTTGCACATCAACTCTACAGTCTCTAATTTCGTACTGGTATGTTTATATCGCAGACCTTCGATTTCTCTTTCTACTGCTCGTGCAGAAATCAGTAGCATTCTAACAATTCTAGTTCAATTGAATCAAATATTGTGGTTATTGGAGATTTGAATCTTAGTGTGATTGGAACTCATCAGAAGCAAAATGAGGATCTGATGGAAGATCTTTGTGATCAATTTGGTGTGAATTACATTATAAAGGAAGTAACAAGACCTCAAAGTGCCTCGTGCCTTGATCAAATTCTAACGAATGAGGACTTCATACTTGACGTCAGAGTTCATGAGCCTGGCGTCTCTGATCATTACATGATAGTGTCAATTTTAAATTTTGACCGCCCTGTGATGTAAAAGCGCACGTTCAGGTGCAGGTCTTTCAAGAGATTTAACCCAGAAGAGTTCTTGGTGGATCTACAGGAAGCTATGCCAGTATTTGGTGTATGTAGTATTTTCGATTCAATTGATGATATGTACAGTACAATTTCGTGCGCTTGGTATACACCAAAATATTGGACCAACATGCGCCCATGAAAGAAATCAGATTTCGACAAAACTCGATACCATGGTTCAACGGAAAGATCGCCTTCGCAAGAAAGCAGAAACACTACTGGTTGAATAGAACTCCCATTGACAACAGAAGTGGTAAACGAAATCAAACTTCCTATGCATGGGAACGCAAGACATTCTGGCAAAGAGAAGAGAGAAGACTTAGTAGAAAAGCGGCAGCAGAATTCTTTGCCGAAAAATGCAATTCAGATAACAGCAGTGATTTCTACAGAACATTCGAAGTGTATTTGCACAGCAAAAAAGTGAAAGATTCAACGAAAATAATTTTGAAGGACAACTCAGAATACAATGTATGTGATAGTGAAGTGGCAACTAAGCTCGGAAACCACTTTGTGAGCACTGGTTTGAATGTTGATGCATGTTCGTTGCATGAGCAACAGTTTGCAGACTTTCATGATCATTTAAGCATCAATATTATAGCCAAGCAGAATCCGAACCCACCAGCATTCAGTTTCGCGAGAACAAGTTCAATGGAAGTTGAATCATCCATTCAATGCTTGAATAGCTCAAAAGCAGTTGGGATTGATGATATACCAAGCAGGGAAATTAAGCTATCAGCTCATGTCATCAGCTGGGTGATTGCTCATGTCTTCAATGAGATGGTTTCAAGATGTGAATTTCCAATTGATCTGAAGAATGGACTGTGGACGCCTGTCTTTAAGAGTGGAGAAAGAACTGATGTGACTAGATATAGGGCTGTGACGATTTTGCCACACTTTGCAAAGGTTGTAGAGACAATCATGACTAACCAATTCTCAGCACATATTCTACCATTGCTTTCGCCATATCAGTTTGCGTACAAGAAAAATCATAGCACTGAGACTGCACTACTGTATATTGTTGAGTCACTAAAGCTTGCTGTCGATTCAAAGCAAATTGTCGGGGTTATTTCTTTGGATCTGTCTGCAGCATTTGATAGCATACCACATGAGCTGCTTCTGAAAAAGCTGCAAAAATATGGAATGTCAAATGAAGCGGTAAGCTTAATGAGATCGTATTTAGTGAATCGCCAAAATCGTGTGAAAGTGAATGTCAAGATTTCACAGGAGTCGTTCATGACAAGATCAGGCATACCCCAAGGTTCAAGATGGGGTCCACTCATTTGGAATGTGTTTTTGAATGATTTGCTTCCTATGATACGAACATATGGTGCTGATGTCATTGCATATGCTGACGATATCACAATTTGGGTAAAAGGTGACAATGACACCAACGTCCAAAACAAACTGGAGACTTTGCTACCTGCCATATATAAATGGTTTCGAGAAAATGGACTCAAGCCTAACCCGGAAAAATTTCAATGTCTTGGATTGGGCTCTACGAGTGACAATTTAAGATTTAGATCTGATTCACATGAATGCAAAAACTTGACATGTATCAAGCTGCTGGGCATGTACATAGACAAAGCATTCACATTTGAGAAGCATGTAAAGCATACTACAAAGCTTATTGCATGGAAACTAACCGGTATCAAGAGACTCAAACAGTCCGTGAGCCGAAAAGTGAGATGGCGGCTAATACAGACATATGTACTACCTCACTTTCATTACTCTTCATCTTTTTGTGTCTTTATTTCAAACAGATATAAGCTAAAATTGCAGACAATGTATAACCGATGTCTGCGTGCATGTGGCAGGTTGAAATGCATTGAACCACATATTGAACTTTCATTGAATGATTATGAATTGAATATCCTTTGGCATGTCAAGTTATTTCGAATCATGCAATCTATTTGCAAGACATTGACTGCTCATGAACAATCAGTGGATTTGAGACATTTCCTTGCTATGTTCCAATTTCATCCTGGCTATGCACCTGTAGTTTTTCAGGAAATGTTTCAGCTATGCAAGAATCCTAGACGCAATGTCCTCATACAGCCGAAAGTTCAAACAGTGAAATACGGACAACGCTCGATGCGATTCTATGGTACAAGCTTTTGGAACAAAATGCCCCCTGAAATTCGTGGATTGAAATCTTCCTCTGAAATTGTGACGAACTACATCAAGACCTTCTTGCGGAAGCAAAGTGGCATTGTAAATTAATTTCTTTAACTTTTTTACTTGATCATTTTATGTTCGTATTTTGTTGTGTGATGCTGTAGTAGGCGAGTCACATGCACGTCACGTGTAGTGAGTATATAATAAATTGAAATTGAAAGAGAGGAGGACCTAACAACCAAAAAGCGAAGGATGCAGGTGTGAATGATGATTCTTTTTTATTTCACTATAGACGGTTACAAAAGATGTCGAACGATTTCGGCTAGCGTTCACCAGTCATAATCACGACAAATTAACAAAGAGGGTTTGATGAGAACACTTGGAATCAAATATGCCACATCAATCAACACTAGATGAATACTAACACAGAAAGATCTCGACAGGCATCTATTGTTCAGGCGGAAGCTGAACATAGACAAGCGTAACACATGCAACCAACAATTGATAATAAGATGACTGACATCACTCCATACTGAGGCACGCTACCAGAAAAAGATGTAAAACATAAACATACTCTTTACGAAAATCAAGAAAGGAAGCCAAACACAAGAAATTAAAAAATGAGCATAGAAAAGGGGATACATAGTATGATATGTGAGACAAAGAGACTCAAACGAAAGAAAGAAATGAATTAATAAAGCAGAAACAGAGAGAAGAAGCATAATAACAAAAATTACAAGGTTAGAAATTACAATAACAAAGTTAGAAAAGAAAAAAATTAAACAACCTAAAAATAATATAGATAAAGTAAAAAAATGTGAGATAATAAAAGTAATATAAGAAATATATGCGAAGTTAAAAAATCCCATCTCTTTTGGGTGTTCCCCTGTCCAACCTCGCCCCATCCCAGTCAATATTGTGTCCCTTCTGACGGACGTGATACGCAATCTCGGAGGGTGTTGGATATTTGTACATACATATATGGGAACACTTCTGTGGAGGGGGTTGGAATATATATATATATATATATATATATATATATATATATATATACGTGTATATATATATATATATATATATATAGATACGAAATGTGCGCTCCTGCCCCACCGAATTGTACTCTCCTGCCCCACTTGTACTCTCCTGCCCCACGGACGAATATGAAATGTACGCCCCTGCCCCACAACTGTACGCTCCTGCCCCCATGTGCACTCCTGCCCCACTGACTCTCCTGCCCCACGTATGAGCTTTTGCGGAATATGATTGTGCATTGATATGTACTGTTGTGAAAGAAGTTCTATGGCTGTCAGCGCCTCCAAATGCCTGGTCCGACGATTGCTGTAGGCCCTGGTCCCTTCAATTTTCGTATTTAGAGTTAGCTTTTGCGGAATATGATCGTGCTGTGATATGTACTGATATGAATGAAGATATATGACAGTCAGAGCACCTCCAAATGCATGGTCCGTCCATTGCTGTAGGCCCTCAATTTTCGTATTTAGAGTTAGCTTTTGCGGAATATGATTGTGCATTGAGATGTACTGATGTAAAAGAAGTGCCATGGCTGTCAGAGAACCTCCAAATGCCTGGTCCGACGATTGCTGTAGGCCACATCAATTTTCGTATTTAGAGTTAGCTTTTGCGGAATATGATTGTGCTGTGATATGTACTGATATGAATGAAGATATATGACAGTCAGAGCACCTCCAAATGCCTGGTCCGACGATTGCTGTAGGCCCTGGTCCCTTCATGTACAAGTGGGGCAGGAGAGTACAATTCTCGGTGGGGCAGGAGAGCACATTTCGTATTTATATATATATATATATTTGTGCATAATTTTTGTTTTAGGTTTTTAACTTTTTTTCTTTTCTGACCTTCTGTAATCTTTGTTATTTTACTTTTTCTCTCTGTTTCTGCTTTATTAATTCACATTTTATTAATTCATTTCTTTCGTTTGAGTCTCATTGTCGCTTTGTCTCACATATCAATCTAATCATACTAATCAAGTGAAGTCAAAACTACGTACAATCAATACAAGGAAGTCAATGGGTAGTGATGGGATACCGCTTGTAATTTACAAAGAAGCTGCAGAATATCTTGCTGGTCCTATTGCCCATCTCTTCAATCTTTCAATATCCGAAAGTCGCTTTCCCAATAGATGGAAAATGTCACATATCTGTCCAATCCCTAAATCGAGCCCAGTGTCTGTTTATAAACTAAGACCGATATCATTATTATCGACTCCGTCCAAGATCCTCGAAAAATGTGTGCTTGAGTCAGTGTATCATTTTTTTGGATAATATTGGTGACAGTCAATTCGGAAGCAGACCATCTAGCTCAACTACATGCTCTGTGATACGTTTGCTACATCATGCTTTCCTCCATCTAGAATCTCAATCTGTGTGTGGCGTAAAGATTATTGCTTATGACTATTCTAGAGCATTTTATATGGTTTCCCATGAACTTGTCATCCGAAGACTCGTAGAAGCCAATTTCCCGATCGATTTTATCAAATGGATTAAGGATTACCTGAAGAGCAGGTTGCAAGCAACCCGTATTGGATGAACTCTCAGTTCGACAACCCAAGGTAAATGCAGTGTCCCACAAGGCTCTGTACTTGGGCCGATGCTGTTTTGTCTTATTGTCGGTTCTCTGAAAGCGCTTCATGATGATACTCAACTGATTCAATATATTGATGACATAGCACCAGTGGCGTCGCGTGCGCCCAGACCATAGGCCTTCACTCGGCATTGGAATACTATTTCTGTACCAGACATTTTTTATGTTACAACATTAATTTTCATAAAAGTTGAATTTTTAATAACCGAACATTTCCCGAACATTTTTTAATGCTAGTGAATGTGCACATGAGAAGTGATTGCTCATGTCTCTTAACCGCCTTACTCAAGGAACAGATTACTATATCCCCTCTCTGTCCAGACCACATTTTCTCGGGAAAAAGGGAGGCAAGGTCTACAGTTTCTTGCGTTTCTCATGGCCGGTCAGCCGCTCACATGTTTGAAATTTTGATGCATTAAAATGCCTTGTGTATTCCTTATTTCTTTCTCTGTGAGTACTTTCAATTTTTATATCAGGTGTTGGTCTACCTTGCTTGACGACTGTCATCTTTTCAGTATATTCCCTTCGGACGAAAGGCGTGGTTATGATATCATCTGCAGTACTAAACATAGTGTCCCATCAATCACGTAAAAACAAATTATGGAATTCTTCCGAATCTGGGTGTTCGAGTCAGATGCATTACTCTGCATTCATTGGAAAACGCTCATCATTCGATCGCAGTCTTGTCTGAACGTCAGCCATCTGCTACTGTTGACGTTGTGGCCTCTCTGACATGAAGCGAATCCAGGAACAATTGGGTTGCGCTTCCCTTACTATATTTAGATAGCGCGCCTCGATCAAGAATCGCGTAGAATTTCTTTGCAAAAATTGGAGAAGGCAAAGCATTACGTCTATCGGGAAAGCCAATATTGGTGCGGGCGCGTGCGCTTTCTGCCTCACACGCACACAACTCTCTTTCGCTCCGTCTGAGCACACGACTACCATGTGTGTCTAATCGGTAGAAGAAAACAGCTGTGATTCGAGCACGTGCTGCAAAACTGTTCAATGAGGTTGAGCGTCTGACTTTGAGACGGAGCTGTGCACAGCTGTCACAAAAAGCTATCGAATTTAAATGAATGATGACACTTTTCATTTTTATAATTGTTTGAAAATTATTTTTGAGGATGCGCCGAAGGCCTCGCAGGTACGGAGAAGACGCCACTGCATAACACTGAGTGTGCCTATCTACAAAGATTCTGATAATGGACATATCAAAGAAGAACATTCGAATATCCTGAAGTGGTCTCAAGATAATATGCTCAAGATTAACTCTGCGAAGTGCAAATCCATTTGTTTTAAAAAAATCAACGAATTGTGTCGACTTGCAGCTGGAAGGTGTCGCTGATGTAGAAGAAATAAAGTTTTTGGGTGTTGTTCTAAGTAAGCGACTTACCTGGAATGAGCATATCAATCACTTGCTACGGACTGCCTCTCGACGTCTTCACGCTTTGCGATTGCTCAAGCCACTGCTCACTCCTAAGGAATTGACTTGTGTGTACTCTATGGGACGATACGCTCGCTATTAGAATATGCATCTGCTTCCTTTGTGCAGCTTCCGGCATACCTTAGTGAACATCTTGAGAAATCTCAGAAACGATGCCATAGATTGATATGCGGCTTTGGCAAACGCGATCATCGCTCCTGTGGTCTTTTCCCTGATCTAAGGAATAGACGACACAACTCTGCAAAGACGCTGTTCATCGCTGCTGCAAATGATGACAAACATGTTTTACACAGTATTATTCCTCGACGTTCTCAAATCTCAGACAGATTTCTGCAACTTTAAACGTCGACGTCTCGATTTTCTAATTCGTATATTCCTTTTACAACATCGATGATCAATTTGCGATGATTTCTGTTGCTGATATCTGATGATACCTGAGCCTATGTAAAAATGGTAACTAAAATTGTATTTATAGTTGTAATTCGAGCACGTGACTTTCATGATTTCACTTATCACTTTAATTATGATTTTCAATTTTCTGGAAATATACTATTTTCTCTCTCTCTCATATCATGCTGTGTATCACCTTTTCTATGCTCGTTTTTCAGTTTCTTGTGTTTGGCTTCCTTTCTTGATTTTCGTTAAGATTATGTTTATGTTTTACATCTTTTTCTGGTAACGTGCCTCAGTATGGAGTGATGCCAGTCATCTTATTGTCAATTGTTGGTTGCATGTGTTGCGCTTGTCTATTGCTCAGCTCTGATGCTTGTCGAGAGCTATCATCTAGTGTCTGATTGGTCGGCGCTATTGATTGTTGTGGTATATTTGATTCTTAGTGTTCTCATCAAACCCTCTTTGTTAATTTGTCGTGATTATGACTGGTGGACGCTAACCGAAAACGTTCGACATCTTTTATAACCGTCTATAGTGAAATAAAAAAGAAACATCACTCACACCTGGGTCCTTCCGCTTTTTGATTGCAAGTACAAATGACCCAGTTTCTGTTTGGTTGGAAGACAGTAGGAGAGATAGAAACCCAAATTCTTGATGCAGGATCATGAAATGAATGTCAAGCGTTTTCATTTACTTCAACTGCATGTATGTTTGCTTTGCATAACCTTCAGTTTTCATGTTGTTGAGAAGGGAATATAAAGGAGCTATCATTTTGAAATTGCCTTGTGCATGTACATGAACTCATAAATTTCATTAAATGCGACACTATTGTGAAGGAAGGATTCTGTCTATGAACTATGTAGAAGACTTAGCTTGCAATTCCGATTAATGGCTCATTGTGTTTTCATTTCAGGTGAGAAGCACAAGAAGCTGATGAAAATGTCAGTGACGTACGAAGGAACGACTGCTTTGACTGTTTCAGCTGGTTTGATAAATCGTCGAATTGACACAGGTGGACGACCACATACTTGTGAGACATGCGGGACATCATTTCGTTTTTCAAGTGGCTTGTTAAGACATCGGCGGATTCACACAGGTGAAAGGCCATATGTTTGTGAGGTTTGCGGGAAGTCTTATCCCGTCTCAGGCACTTTGACAATTCATCGACGGATTCACACAGGTGACGCGCCGTTTAAGTGTGAGACCTGTGGGAAGTCATTTCGCTGTTCTGGTTATTTGAAAGGTCATCAACGAATACACACAGATGAAAGACCATTTACTTGTGATATATGCCAGAAGTCTTTTCGAAAGTCATCCGATTTGTATGGCCATCGTCAGACTCACAGAAGTGAAAAGCCATATGCTTGTGAGACTTGCGGGAAATCATTCCACAGTTCAAGAGATTTGAGACGTCATCGTCGGGTTCACGCAGATGTCAGGCATCATAGCTGTGAGGTATGCTCGAGGTCATTTCGTTGGTTAAGTAGTTTGGTAAGTCATCGAAAGATACATACAAGTAAAAAGCCATTTACAACAACAATAAGAAAAACAAAAACATTTAGTTGTGAGACATGTGGGAAGTCTTTAAGTTCAAGTTCTTTGAAAAGACATCAGCTAATGCACGCAGGTGAAAAGCCATGTAGTTGTGAGACTTGTGGGAAGTCGTTTCGCGATTTACGTGGTTTGAAGAGACATAGACGGATACACACAGGCGAAAGGCCATATATTTGTATGGACTGCGGTAGGTCATTTACCGATTCAAGCGCTTTGACAACTCATCGGCGGATACACACAGGCGAAAAACCATATAGTTGTGAGATCTGTGGTATGTCTTTCAGTCTGTCAAGTACTTTGTCAAAGCATCGATGGATACACATTGATGAGAAGCCACATGCATGTGAGACTTGTGGGAGAGCTTTTAAACATTTAAGTTATTTGAGAAAGCATCGTAATGTTCACACTAAAAAGAGGGTAAAACGCCTGTTGTGAAATCATTTATCAATTCTAGTACCTTAAAAATTCATCTTATTATAGTGGTCTGAGGTATAGTCGCTCAAGATGTAGTTTGATTGCATCATAAGATTCTCATAAAGCTCTATAGCAAATTGCGTTGAAAGTCAAAATGGTTTGATGATGACCATCGGAGATGTTCTACCAGCTACTTTGTGCGAACAGGTTCGTTTGGAAAGTGATCACTCAAGTTATCATGAACCGAAGGAATCGTTGAAATACATCTGTCGCTTAACATTGTGTGATAGAGAGGGACTCAGTAGGAAAGTATCGTAGGACTCTAGGCAGGAGAACTCTTATTATTCTTATAGTGTGATATGAATCTCCACGTGATTGTTTTTGTCATCATTACTGCACATGAAAGAAGCTCTTTATTCGGAATGACCTGTTTTTTGAGTTCCAATGTAGCAAGTATGCATGTGCTTATGGCTATCGATTTGTTAAAAACTGGAGAATTAGGACAAAATGAGATGTGGTCCGTCCGGCTGCAAAATTGAAAATGTTTTCAAAAACTAAGCATAGAAGTTTTTTGTCGCTCTTCAATGGAAAATAGCTATAATGCAATTTACATTATGCAGCTTGATTTTTTGTTCTGCCCATGTTGGGCTTGATACTTGTCCTCCTATTTATGCTTTGTATGTTATCCATGATTTGTTGACAAATATATTTCATCATCACCTGATCGAATTTGTTGCTCTGGTCACAAATATATATATATAAATAAATATATATATATATATATATGCTTCATTTTTTCATAACAATGCAGTTTTTAGCTGGAAAGACAAATTTACTTTTTCTACAATCTGATTGTGAAGATAGCGGAACCATTTTTTATCGAAGATCTCAAAGCTGTTGAAAGATAGAGAAATTTGAGATTCAGAAAGGCCTATACTTATTTTCGTTTTCACTAAATTTCTTGTACGTACATGTAAGTTTCTAGACTGAAATTTCACGATGAGTCTTCCCATACTTATCTATCCTTTATAGGGGACTTAATGTCTGAAGTGGGGATACAGCATTGAAAGTCAGTTTTTGTTATTCATAGTTCTCCTAGTCTTTTTTCGGAGGCTTGGTGAGTACTTGAGGTTAATCTGAAAATATTACATACATCGACGTACCGTATTTAACAGGAAGAACGATTTAAGTGAATTTTTCTGCCACGCTTGTGCGCACCCTACATTTTGCCATAGGCTATGACCATCACATGCATTCGCGCAGACCTTGACGTAAATAAAAAAAGTTCAAAGTTAAACCACTTAACAAATTAGTCCTCAATCTCTTTTCAAACTTCGCATAGTGAAATGCCAATGTCAAACGCACTTCCTGCTAGTAATTGTAGAAATTTGAGAAACTTCAGTTCAGTTCGTTGTTCGTTTCATGAACGGGCAAATTCTTAGTTCAGAGCACTAACTGGAAAACCCCGTTCGCTCACGTCGTTCACCAGTAGTGATGAAAATTTTCCGGAAAATTTTGAATCAAAATTTTTCGTGGAAAAAATCGGAAAATTTTTTTTATAGGCCCTATAATTTGAGCGCTTCCACTGCCGAGGCAGCTGCGTATCAATAAATTGGGTCTAAAACTCTTGATTTCATCATTATTTCGATTAAAGCGATCGTAGCAATGCGATTTCCGTCCGCGGATTTTTGAACATTCCTTTGCCACCAGTGGCTTGTAGTAAATTGTTTGCATTTTTAATTATCACACAGACACCGTTTGGGATAACGTGAATCTTGCTTTACCATAGGAGTATAATTTCATGCAATGTGAACGATCTGTAGCAAAAATGATGTACTTTATTTTGGAGTTTGTTAATTGTTAGCTTGAAAGTTAAGCTTTATTATGCAGCGTTGATCACATAGATGCAAATTCTCCATGCGTTGATGAACATGTGATGAAGTATAAGCACACAGTCCACGCAGCATTCATGAGCCACCATATTGGAAGATATATAGACTGTAAACTCGTGAGATATTTGCAAACTGAAGATATCTGTGATGAGTAAAAGAATATCTATGATAGCTTCAAACTTCTGGCGCATTGTCCGATATCTTCGTTGAGGATACACATCCTCCATTTCTAGTTCAGATAGTTCCAAATCGATTTCAGATCTGCCCAAATGATTTTGCGATATGATCCAGATGAATTGGAGATTCTCCATTTGAATTAAAGATTTTTTCAAAGTTGAGCTAGTGACATGAAATTCAGCTAGAGAAATCTGAAATCCATCTTATGTCTGAGATTCATTTGGAAAGATCTGATAGACATGGAAAAGGTGCAGTTGGTACCAAAAGTTAACATCTCTTTGGTTAACATACAGGGATTGTAAAGAAGTTTTAAGACTTTGAATATTACATAGTCTTTTCAAACGACTATAATAAGTCTCCAAAACAAAGGAAAAAACGTGAATCACCGAAAAATAAATTTCAAAATTTTCCAATGGAAAATTTTCCATTTGCATCACTATTCACCAGTGACAACTGTGTTTCTTTCAGTCATCTAATCTGTGACTGACATATTTAAATATCATGCATGACGGCGCAGATTCTTAAAAACATGTTTATGATATGGGTGAATATTCCTCCAATCTTCGACTGCTTTAAGAATAAGATCAACCGCTGTTTTATGATAACCGAACCATATTTCATCACTCAAAGTTCATTCATGGTCATATGCAGTGGTAAATTTTCAAAGGAATTGATTATTCGAAGAAGTATATCTAACAACAGAAACCGCCAGCTCTTGGATTCTAAATTACAGGCACTAGTGAGTTTCACATTCATCAAAATATAGTTATCATTGAAGTCGTGAATGAATTCATCATACCTTCTCCATTCATCGCTCCTTGTCGATTTGTTTAACATCTACTGGACACTTTCCGAGACGGTTTGAGCGAATCGTGCCCGCTGCTCCATATCCTAGATCACTAAGGTGCCTCAAGAGACGAATCGACGTGAATAAATTGTCAAAGAAAATTGTAAACGGTATCTTATCAGGCAATTCAGAAATTAGGTAAAGAACAACACTTTCTCCTAGACCCCATGACACGCTCGTACTTCTAATCGGATCTTTGTTCTTGGCGCCTTGATAAGGCTCAAACTGAATCACATAGACGACGAACGCGTATCGGTTTGCATTGGATTCTTTGCTTACTAGAATGTCTGCCAAAATATGACACCATATATTCATCTACTGATAAACATCGCTCCTTTGGAAAATAATACATGCATCTTTCATTCATAAGAGTAAAAAAATATCGTAATTTTGCAAACTTATCTCCATTTTGGAGATTCTGATTATCAGGCAGATGTAGAAAACGGAGAAGCTCTTGAAAGCGATTGCGTGACATAGATGATGATATGGCTTCGTTATTACAATCCGAACTTGTCTCCCAATACATCGCCATTCTTGGTACCTGGCAGTTGTCGGAGATGATCAGAATTGCCAAAAAAAGTTTCATTTCAGAGGATGTTGTACTAAAATTATGAGTCATCTTGTCACGCTTAGCATAGAGAATAATTTGTTCTACCAAATAGTCAATGATCACCTCGTCATCAAAAAATAATTCAAACAAACTTGTTGCCGACATATCGGACAAATTCAAATTGGTCATATTATCCGCCAATGGATTCTCAGATAAGTCCTTCTTTCGCATTTTCTTATTTCTGCGCCATTTTAGATCGGACCACAAATGACTAATATTGTCCTCTCGTGGTTTCGAATTCAGTTCATAATTTCCGTAATCATCTTCATCACCTGTTCGGTTTATATTTTTTTATATTATTTTTTCTCGGGTTTCTCTTTGTTCGGTATATATTCTAACGGTTTCGCCGTTTTGCAAATGAATCGATGCCGATGCTGGGGCTCGAAGCTGGGAGGCAGGTAAATTATCAACACAAAAAGTTTCCTCGTCTGCAGTGTCTCCATCGCTCTGGTCATTTTCAGGAGGTTGAATGAAGATGCAGCCACTTTCTAAATCATCTTCGAAGTCTGCAATTATCGCAGCGACCTCTTCAGCATTGTAGTTCCTGAAAAAAAACACGCATATGTAGGCCTATACTGCTGACAATAGAGCAATTGCAATATTAGTTTCGCACGGTTGCACGAGCAGCAAAACGTCGGTAGCCGAGTTGTCTAGAATACTGTCTGCAGCGGTCGAACCCCGCAAAGTACACTTTTTGTTCATGTTTTAGTTTTAAGATATATTCATTATCCTCAAATAATAATGATAGCTATGTTAGAGCATGACGGTGACATCGATCAATTACATCATATATCACATAAATGAGCCTATTTTAGAATTCAAACAACTTTCCGACGTTTATATAAAATAACGTCGCATTACGAAGTATTCCGATTCAGTACGTCTACAACTGGAACAGCAGATATTCAACTAGATAAAAATGTTTAGTAAGCCTAAACTATATTAGATAAATAAATCAACTCACCAATACCGCATCTTTATAGCGTTGACATCAATTTTCTTCTTAAAAACGGAAATATGTACACTTTCCCTCTCGATCCCATGCACTCTGTGAGAGTGCAAATGTATTTTCGCGATTACCAATGACATAATGTAAATAGCAATACAACTAAAAAAACGTATTTTCATATTGTATGTAAGTATTAATCTATGATATATTGAATCTAAAGTAAATCATATTAATGTAGCCATACTCACCGTTGTCGGTTGCCTGAAGAAGTCGCCATTTTGAAAAGATGAATACTTTGAATGTGCGCCCTTCCAAAGCAAACTAAAAAAAATGTTTTTTTTCTTGTTTTATTATTGGATAGTATATTCAACTTAATCAGGTAAAATTGCTGGTAAAAATTCCGTGAGATGACCATGTCACATCATTCTTAGAGTTGCACTCTCACAGTATGTATGGGTAGGAAATGGGTTAAGTTTGTGAAGGGCCTCCTGGGGAGTAAGAGATTTGGCTTAGCCAAACTTCTCTCTCGTACCACTAGGTATGTCGACGACATTTGTGTGTTTAACTGCAAACATTTTGATAAGATCCCTCCTGAAATCTACCCGATAGATCTCTTGGCTAGCAGAAGCGGAGATAACAACAAATGCGTTAATTATTTGGATGTTAAAATCAGGATCGAAGATGGTGACTAATACATCACAGAGGTTTACCATAAGGTTGATGAGTTCAGCTTCCCAGTGGTGCTGTATACAGTACTTTCTCCGAGAGTAATATGCCTTTGAACACTGGTTTAAACATCTTTGCTGCCCAACTCATCAGGTTCGCCAGGATTTCATCTGATGCTTCCGCCTTTATATCAGGAGCTAAGGGCATTTTCGATATCTTCAAAGGAAGGGATTATGAGGTTAATATGCTGGTTAATTCTTTCATAAAGTCCTTCACAAAAAATAGGTTCCTCGTTCTTAAGTTTGGTTGTTTTTCGCCCCGCCAGATGCCATTCATCATTGGCATGTTGGGCTAAGGAGACCTCTTCCAGTTTCATGTGCTTCCTTTTGTCCTAGAAATTCCTAAATTTTATTTTCGGTTAGGTTCTGCTATGTTTCCTTCCATGTCGTGCATTCCATGTCCTATGAGAGACCTTCCATGTCGTGCATTCGATATGGTTGGCTTGGCCCCGCCATGTGGTATAGGTTGGAGGTTAGGAGCCGAAACCTTGCTTCATGCAGCCACATGGCTCCTCCCTGATGACTCCTTACATAGCAAACTTAATTTTGGTTTTTTAGGTTCCTTATTTTCACCATTTGTTTAAGTTAGCTTCTCGTCAGGTCCATGACGAACTCTTATTTTAGTTCTTAAATGGTAAAATAAAATCGTTTATAAGTATTAATTTATTTCCCTTCCCGTCTTAAGTTGAGTCGACTAGCCTTTATACGCATTTCAGTCCCTACTCTGTACTGGAGTAGGTTGCTACATGTACATTGTAGTTAGTATTAATTTGTATTCATTCGTTCATGACTTTAAATTACCTAATTATTTACAGGATTCTCCACTAGGGTAGTTGTTTAACTTTGGTATCTTCCGTGTCCTGGATCCTTCGAAATTTTTTGACCGTGTCGTGTCTAAATTCGGAATTGCTTTCTTTTAATGCAGCATTGAGATATTTCGTATCAAGGTCAATTAAAATTTGGAGTCAAGTGTACATGGCAAGATTCGAATAACGAAAAACTGAAGAAGCATCACCTAGCACGTCTGGCATTCTCTTGCTGTCCCAACGATTATGCCCTGTTACGGCTCTTAGTCCTGAAGTAGTCCAAGAGTCAATTTCGTTGTTCCTGAAAAGAAAAGGAAAATTTAGTACAGTTTCGAGTCAGTTGGCTACTATAAGCCTATACCAGTTCATGTGATAGAGGCTTGCCATTTATAAAAGCAATGAGGCAGAGCTGCACGTCTCCTCACTTGCTGAGCTTAGCTGCAGTCTTTAGTGGACCAAGTAGCGTTCACTGTTCATGCTCCAGCGACTTATTCCATTTCCATTTCAACATCCTCGGATCGAAGCTAGCCGTTCTCGCAACAGCACTAACCAAGGCTCTCCACTGATGTCGATTCTTTGTCCACATCACTGCCTTTCCCAATGTCGTATTCGTTCATTGTTTGATGTCATCATCATATTGTCTGCGAAGCCTGCCCCTTCTTCGTCTTCTAGGATAAATGTCTACTATCACATCCTTAACCAGTTCTTTCCTTCTGCATGCATATCCGAAGAATACAAGCTTCCTTCTTTTCACCATCTCCAAAACCTGAAGCTACATACCCATTTCTCACAACACACTGACGTTGATCCGTCTGTCCTGCCAACTGATCTTTGGCATTCTTCTACAGACCAAGTCGCTACAGGCGACTTTTAGTGGAGTAAAATGATAGGCACTGTTCGTACCTATCTATAATACCTTACGATGACTACGTTGGCCGTCGATTTTAAGTTTTAAAAGAAAGGAAGCATAGACTTGTCGCTACACTAGGTGACATGCCAAGCTCAATTACGCGCAATTACATGACCCTAAAAATCCGTGGTTACGCGTGACATTTGTGCAACATTTGTCGGCAGTCCTGTTGCGTAGATTTTGCGTCTTATGGGTGTCTGCAGGTATCAGAGGCTGAAAAATTGTGATAGGACCTCAATTTCATGCTCAGAGAAGAAAGAACATGCTTGGTGGCTCATCCGCGTTTCAAGTGGCAACAAGGACAACCGTAGACGACGCGGAAACTATAAACGCTCGCCCGCGCTTGTTCATAAACATTCCCCATGCTTTGACATCATCAGATCACGTGATTGCTGACTCTTGGTGCAGCACGAATGTACGCGCGTAGAAGTATAAACTGCCCTTAATAACCACGGATGCTTGGGGTGCTCCGTAATTACGCGTGGCAATGTCACCTGGTGTACATACTCAGAAATATAGGCCCCACCACTGCATGTTACTCGCCAGCAGTAATATGTCAATCTTATTGTCTTTCCATTTTGCAAAAACGTTTCCGGGTAAATTTTGAACACTGCTCATACTGATTTAGCCATTCTTCTACCACAACTTCTAGGACGTCTCGGGTGAGAGGATTGTCATTTTTCACCTTTCGTATGATTTTACTAGCCGTTGGCTTACTCACACCGGGCATTGATGTAATTTCTTGCATTGTGCATAGACTTGTCGCTACACTAGGTGACATGCCAAGCTCAATTACGCGCAATTACATGACCCTAAAAATCCGTGGTTACGCGTGACATTTGTGCAACATTTGTCGGCAGTCCTGTTGCGTAGATTTTGCGTCTTATGGGTGTCTGCAGGTATCAGAGGCTGAAAAATGTGATAGGACCTCAATTTCATGCTCAGAGAAGAAAGAACATGCTTGGTGGCTCATCCGCGTGGTGGCATGTAAATTGCTGCGTGCTGGTCGGTAGCGTGTCAACTCTCGTGGTTTAATTGAAAGGACTTATTATCTTCGGTTTCCAGCCACCGTTTTTCCTCGAATTTTGATCTGCGCACTCATTGTCGTGTTCTCTATAATCGTGCTCAAGTGTGCTTGTCTATTCATGTTGGATTGCCTACGATCATCGTCTTAAATTCTTTTCGCGTTGCCGTATGAGTATTGTTCATCGGTCTCTTACAATCAATCTCTTGACTGTAAAAGTTCCTGCGCCGAATCTGACGTCATCAATACACTTCGGTGCTGCGTGTGCTCGCAAATTCTGAATCTCTGAATAAGTGCGAGTAACAATACCTGCGGAACCTGTTGTCTGCTGGTGCACTGGTTACGACGTTCGACTCTGATCCTTTTCTTTTGTTGGTTCGAATCCTGAATGTAGCAGACTGCCTGGTGAATTTCTGATGATTAAGTTTTGCCAATATCAGGGCATTATTGGAGACATTCGAATCCTTTTGGTCTAGTGTGTCGAATAAGCTGTGACGGTCGGTGTTTGAGACCTTTCCGCTTTTATCTGCCGCTTTCTGTCTTAGTGATATTATATTTTGAACATGCCTGGTGATACCACCCCGAAGATGCGTAATACCCGTTCTGGGTCCGCGAGCAGCACTGTTACTTTGTCGGATATCATAACATTGATTGAATCCGCTCGTTGCGATATCATTAATACTGTGAAGGCTGAAATCGAAAGTCTTAAATCAACAGTTAGCGCTCTACAGCGTCAAGTTGAAGAATTGGATGATGCTAACAAAGACCTCCAAACGAAGTACGATAAGTTGCAGACTGAGACTACTCTTGCACGTCTAAGCAATATTCAGGTTCAGGAGAAATCCGAGCAAATTGATTATGCTTTGAAGTCGCTGGACAAACTTCAGCACAACGTGATCTCAAAGATGTCAAAAGAAATAAGCGATCAAGCGAGAAGGAAACGCAACATCATTGTTTCTGGTATTCCTGAATCCGCACACGATTCTTCAAATTCTGATCGATTAAAGTGTGTGGAGATTTTGCAGAAGATTGGTTGTGAAGTCGACGGTGTTTCTGAAGTGCATCGTATTGGTAAACTGAGTGTTGAACGACCTCGTCTCATAAAAGTAATCTGCAACAGCGATGACTTTCAGGAACGCGCCTTACAGAAGGCCAAGAACTTGCGAAAGTTTGTAGATCTCAAGGACGTGTATTTAAATCCTGATCGTACGCCTATACAACAAAGTTGCAGAAAGGCACTTCTTGAAGAGCTGAAACGGCGAAGGAATGAGGGAGAAGATGTAGTTATTTTCCGCAATGAAATTCAGCGACGTAGAGACATCAAAAATTTCTAAAAACGGTTTTACCTCCTAGGTCTCAACAACCGACTATTCCAAATGAGAAATTGTATTGGCTTCTGCTTTGTAATGCACAGTCATTACTATATAAACTTGATGAACTCCGAGCTCTAGTTTCTTAGACTAGACCTACTTTCATTTGCATAACTGAGTCATGGTTTACACCAATTATCGACAACGAACTCATTCAAATTCAAGGCTATAACATCTTCCGAAACGACAGACAGGACAATGACCTCGACACCAGACGTGGTGGAGGAACTGTTGTGTATTCCTCAGTATCAACTCGTGCCACTTGCGTAGTAATTCCACCAGATTTCATCGCTCCTAGCGGTATCGAAATCACTTTCATTCAGTTAAATGATTATGATTCAAGACTTTCATATCTGCTATGTGTCTATGTTCCACCTGGTTTGTGCTCTGATATAATGAAAGATTATATCACACTTTGCTTTGACTATTTATTATGCATTAATCCTGAATCATCTACTTATTTATGTATGTGGAGACTTTAATCGGTATGACTTATCCTTTTTCTATAATAGTTTTGAATTATGCAATGATTCTCCTACTTTCGGTAATGCCATTTTAGATAATTTTTTTGTCACGAGAACCGTCAGAATGATTTTGCTATTTCCCTAGCTCCATTCTTGGGTAGTGCTGTAAATACGCATTCCATTGTTTTTGTCTCTAGGAATATGTCACCCGTAAGATGCAATGCTCATTACCACAAGGTGTACGACTTCCGAAAGTCTCACGTGTCAGAATTTTACAGCAAATTGAGCACAGCTGATTGGTCTACGGTGTTGTGTTGTACTGATGTACATGACTCTATCGAGAAATTTTATGAAATCTTTTACAGTCATACCTGTGTCTTTTGTAAAGTTTATTCCTCAAACTAAGCCGTGGATGACTCCATTATTAATCGATTTGATTAATAAAAGATGGTCAGCTTATCGAAGCAAAAATTTTGCACTGTACAATCATTATAAAGCGAAAGTTAAAAAAGAATTGTTTAAGTCTAAGTTGATCTGGAGCAGGAACATGCGCAATCCCCCTAAAGGCGTTTGGTCAATTGTCAGCGATATACGTAATAAATCAAATGATAATTCTGTCAATAAGATTGTTAGTCTTTTTTCTAATGCTGGTGATGCCGCAGAGACTATCAATGCCTTGTTTTTTTGTTGATCGTATTGATTTTCCACTACAACCAGTTTCCACCCCTGTACGTTCTATAATATACATATTATGTAATGATATGTTTGTATACAATTTGTTATGTGGCTTGAATACCAACAAGGCTTGTGGCAGTGATGGTGTGCCTCCATTTGCATTAAAACTTTCTGATGATGTCATATGTCAACCTCTCAGTCATATAATCAATCTTTCGTTTTCAACTGGTTTTTTCCCTAAACCTTGGAAAGTTGCAGACATTTGCCCTCTGCCAAAAACTACTCCTGTTCATAGAGATGCATTGCGCCCCATATCGCTGTTGCCTATAATGAGCAAGCTCTGTGAAAAAGTCGTTTTGAATAAGTTTCGGAAGTCTCTTTTACGTTATTATGATGAATTCCAATTCGCATATAGGCCAGGCTCCTCAACTGTGTGTGCTTTGATAACTGCGCATGACATTATTTTAAGTTTTTTGGACAATGCTGATGTATCTGCAGTTCGCGTCATTACTTTTGATATGACTAATGCATTTGATCGAGTTCCTCATCATCTTCTTCTGACTGTTATCTCTGATTGTGATTTTCCGAATGTAAATGTTTTTGTGAACTGGCTGAATAATTATTTGACAGATCGTGAACAAAGAGTTAAACTTGGCAGTGTTAGAAGTACTCATAGTCGTGTAACCAGTGGCGTTGCTCAAGGGTCTGTGATTGGTCCAATTTTGTTTGCCCTTTACATGTCCACATATACACCTGTTAATTGTCTTCATGCGCGTGTAATTAAATACGCAGATGACATCGTCCTTTTGCTACCTGTATATAAAAGTAACCATGATGACCTAGCGCTCGTTCGTGATGAAGTTCATCATTTTGAAAACTGGTGTAGTTTGAATGGCATGTCTGTAAATAGAAGCAAAACCAAAGTTTTATGCGCACAGTACGGTAAAGTTTCCTTTCCGATTGTTCCAAATTTCGAAAATGTATCTGTACTCAAAGTTCTTGGGTTGCACTTCAACGAGAAAGTTACATGGACCAACCATTTTGAATATATTGTACAAAAGGTATCTAGAAGATTATACGTGCTACGTATTCTGAAAGGCATTTTATCACACGATGAATTGATGTTAGTTTTTAATTCTGTTATTCGATCTTTAATGGAATATGCCTCCCCGTATTCTTGAATCCAGGTGTTGTCCTAAATTCTACAATTATGTCACTGTGTGAAAGATCTTTTCGTATCATACATGGTGAGGCTGTTCAAGATTGTGAAAATTGCAACATGTTGAATATCATGAATCGTCGACAATCATTGTCACTGAAGTTGTTTAAACAAGCTTTGGCATCTTCTGATCATGTTTTGCACAAGCTGCTACCTGTAAAGTCTGTTCGTAGCAATCGCCTGATTCTTCCATCTGTCAGAACCAAAAGAAGAATAGACGGATTCATTTTTACTTCTTCCTTGTTATATAATCAAACTCTGTAGTGCTTTTATGTAGAATTTCTCTGCAATGTGAAACCACGCTTTGTATACTGGTCTGGATCTCCTGCGATTCTCATTTGGAGGTCTTTTTGTTATTTATAAATATACGCTTATTATTATTATTATTTCCTTTCACCGAAGTGCGGTGACAACTGCGTTTCTTTCAACCATCTAATCTGTGACTGACATATTTAAATATCATGCATGACGGCGCAGATTCTTAAAAACATGTTTATGATATGGGTGAATATCCAATCTTCGACTGCTTTAAGAATAAGGCTGGTAGTTATAAATGAGACATGACTAAGTGAGAAAAGACTTCCTAGTCATGTCTCAACATAGAAATGGCAGTTATAAAGCGAGTAAAGACTCGATTAGACTTGTCTAATCTTTTCTCACATTGTTACACGGAACTGACCTCCTTAATTCAACGTATCTAGGCAACGCTTGCAGATCAACTCTACCAGACGTCATTCTGTTCGATAGCTTCTGCTACATCATGACCGACGAAATTCTTTTATCGTGTATCGAGGAGAACTCGGTAGTGCTCAATAAGGGTAATACTCCATCCCTTAAACTTGCTAAAAACCGTGCGTGGCAGAACATACTGAAAGCGCATAATGACAATGGAATTGAAACGACACAAAAACAGCTATATAAGCGATGGATGAATATCAAAAGCAAAACCACAGAAAAGATAAGAAAGAAGAACTCTACTGGCGGAGGTCCGTGCTTACAACTGAATACAGAAGAAAATACAGTCCTCAAATTGATAGGTGAGAAGAATCCAATCGTGAATAAGATTCCCGGTGCTTGTTCAAGTTACGTGGAAGCATATCAGAAGACTGATGACACAGGAAAATCGGATGCAAACGACTTTGATGATGTATCTAGTGAAGGTGATTATGAAAATACATTTCATATCATTTTTATCATACTAAATTATTAAAAACGGTTTTTCAGAGAGCTACACCGACGCTGCAGACCAGAAAACTGCGAAACGAGATACAGGTAAGTGTTTCAAAGTGCCTGTCTTTGCCCCTTCTTTCTCCTTCTCTTATCTCAGTAGGCCAGGGGCGTAGCACCAATAGTATTCTAATAATCTGAGAATACACCATAAATTACAAATAAGGACAAATAAGAAGACCATTAAGGCCAGGTCATTCATGTTATAATGTTAAACTTGATAGGGGTCGATTCCACCTTGCAAAACCGTATTGACATAAGTGGGGATTCGAGTATTCTATCTTGCAACAGAATCAAATTCATTTCTGATGTCAGCATCTAGGGGAGTTGTAGAGATAACAATAGGGCGCTTCTGATTGGTCGAGAAATATGTTAAGCAATGCGCCTAGGAGAGAACAGTGAGTAATAATTTATGTTCTCTTCTCCGATCATTCAGTGGACTCAGATTACCTCATCTAAGTGGGTCTGCTACGCCCCTGGTAGGCCTACCCCACTTTCTCTCCTTTTGTTTTCTTCACTCTTGTATTGTTTCTGTTTTCTTGCTCTTTATATTTGTCAGTCAGTTTTCTTTTGCTCTGATTTTCAGTCGTGAAGGGAAAAAGAAGATCGTCTGCTGTTGAAGAGCACGAGGCAAATATGAGGCTTCTTGATGACATGCGCAAATGGTATGAGGAAGAACATTTGCTGAAGATGGAAATTCTTTCTGCTATGAAAAGAAAAATTAACTCACCATCTTCTACTGTTGACGTGTCATCAGAATTTTCAATCGTAAATGCGTTATCATATGTTCAAAATCTCTGAGGGAAAATTAATATGATTAGATAAATTACAATATTGTAATTGCATGTACTAGTTTTGAATACACGAATTTTACTACACAGCATTAGAGCAGTTTTTATTATACCCTACATTAGGCCTACATATGCAAAAATGCAAAAACAACAACAACAGTCATTCCGGTGCGTCAAATTTCGAACAAACGTGTGATACTCAATCGCTAATGTAAACCATCCCGACGTAGTCTGTTGTCATTTTCGATTGAGTTTTCTTCACTTAAATGTAAGCCTAGATGAACATCTTCATCATTCGTAAATTCGACGTTGCTTTCTTCAAAGTCTGGATCGTTGAATAAGATAGATAAATTATGAAGCATGCAGGAAGCCAAAATGATTCGGGGAACTTTTGGGAGGGGAACTTGCAGAATTCGATACAAGCAAACCGTCTCTTCAGACGTCCAAATGCCATTTCAATAACGACTCTAGCTCGTGTTAAGTCGTCATTGAATCGTGTTTCAGGCATCCCAGCTGGACTTCGAAACGGTGTCATCAAAAATGGATACAGACCATAACCTTTGTCGCCGATTAAATATGCATCTTCAAACTCACCGGCCACAAAAGTAGTAAGTAAAACTCCACTTCTGGATAGCGCAAGAATGACCGCCATCGCTGACGTCCCCCCCCCTCTGGAACGGCAGAGTGTCGTGGTCGGCCGCCGTGGTGCTTTGAGTCTGACGTCCTCCCCCCCCCTCTGGAACGGCAGAGTGTCGTGGTGTGCCGGCCACGTGCGTCCGTCAGGTTCGCTGACGTCCCCCCCCTCTGGCCGACCGTCGTATAGCGCGCGGTGATGTGGTGTCTAGGTTGGCGTGGTGTGCCGGCCAGGTTGGGAGGGTGGTCTGTCGTAGCTCACCTGAAAAAATCCTAAGTGTCAGAGTGGCTTTGTATGGGTAAAATTTTGAAAATTTTCCAAAGTGTGGAATTTCGACCTGGGACCGTCACCAAAAAATTTTTCATCAAATTTCACTGACCCCCCCCCCCCCCGACAGCAATCTTCTAACTTTGGTTCTAGTGAACGGATTTTGTCTTACAGCTACTCGTTTGAAAGAGGAGAAAAAACTGCTCGACGACATTTTTTGTTGCGAGTCAATCGGACCAGCCGTTCAAAAGTTAGAGCTGTTACAAGATTTTAGGTCGGAGCTCGCTCACCTGAAAAAATCCTAAGTGTCAGAGTGGCTTTGTATGGGTAAAATTTTGAAAATTTTCCAAAGTGTGGAATTTCGACCTGGGACCGTCACCAAAACATTTTTCATCAAATTTCACGGACCTCCCCCCCCTCGGGAGAGCTCTCTTCGATCTCGGCTTCTAGTGGACGGATTTTGTCGTGCAATAGCTCGTTTGAAAGCTAAGAGTGAGACAAATTCAGTGAAAGAAACGGCTTGTTCATATCTGTCTTCGTTTAGATGTGAGACGCCATTTCAGATTTTGGGAGATTGACGAAAAACGACAGTTAGAATTTCCCAAGAAACAGCTCCAGCGGGCGAATGAAGGCTCGGATTGGTAAACGGAGGCCAGATTTGGAATCAGCTTGATGTTATTGTCCAATGAGGATCATCATCCAATGAGAATCAAGCATTTCTATATAAATAGCGAGCCTTCCACAGTGAGAATCATTCCATCGTTGAATTGCACGAGTGACGGAGGCACATTTTCTCTCTCTCTAGTTCCCTATTCTATTATCCAACTAAAATGGTAAGTCGCTACTTTCCTCCCTCCCTTGAACGTAAACTTAATACAATCTTTTCCATTTTCAGGCATCTACTCCATCTGCTGCACTAGTAGGACAAAATGGCGGTCAAACGTTACAAGGTTCGCTACGATCAGATCATCTACAACTGAGGCCAGTGGAAGAAACAACCAAGGTACATAATCCTACACCGCTACAGCGTAAATTTAAACAAGTCTTGCGTTATGACGATCATGGTGTAGTACTCCAAACGGGAATGCTCCCTTCCACGGATGTCAAGATAATGCACAATCAGTATGGGGACTACATACTGATCCCCGTGAGTCCGTACATTCGCCACCAACTTGATATTATTGAGGAGTACGTGACATTAAATATGGACATTCCTACTCCTCTTGCTCAAGAGTGGAAGGCGAGAGATGACAAGGATACTCCCTATAGAAAGATTTGGGATGGTAATCAAATTTGCCTACCGGTATCACATTGGTGCACTTACTGTAAGAAGGAGGGAGATCATTCAACACCCATCACATGCGACGAGCTCGGAGAAGGTACTTGGGATATCCTTTTCAAAGTGAATGGGCTATATTATGGTCGGCATAAGGATAATAAAATAGCCTCTCTCTCCATGCATATGGAATCCATCCTATATATTCCAAAACCACCCAACGTGGACGACATAATTGATCAAATCCTTAACAGCAGTGGTTCGAAGCGCAAGTCGGAGAAGAATGCTGCATCAAAACGCAAATCAAAGAAGGAGAATTACTAGTCCTTTCCTAACTCTACCCTATGACAATTCGCTTATGTGCTTTGAGTGTCGTAGACGTGGTCTTATTAGATACATTTTACTTCTTCGTTGCCATCATATCATTTGTGTATTTTGTCGTGAAAAGCATCGATGTAATTCTTCATTTTGTAATATGTTATAGAACGTTTCCTTAGATGTGTAAATTTCCGTTTTAGGCTTCTATCATCATTTTTATGGATTGTGAGGGTGAACCTGTACAGGAGTTCAGTGCTATTGCTATGAACAATTGGACATATCAGATTGTCAGTGTCTATCATCAACATGCCAACTGCAATCCCAATGTTGATCAATGGGCGAGAAAACACATTCATGGACTTAATCTGAAATATTTGCAAGACTATGGCTTTTCTTGTGAGAGTGCTCTTCTTATTGACTTTGAACGATGGTTAGCTGCTTTCAATGTTATACGCATCTTTTGTAATAATCCTGGTAAGGAGAGGAAAGTATTTCCCAATCTAATCATTGATGATATTTTGCTCCCACCGTGGGATACTAGAGTGAATCAACATTATCATGAAGTCACGAAACGTTTTAAGGATTTGTCTGTTCCTATTTTGTCTGTTCGTTGTAGTAGCTACGTTCATAACCAATGCTTCTTTCCTCCTTACCTCAGCACTGCCAAAGTCCTGTATGGTTATCATTGCTCGCTGTATGATAGTTACCAGCTGTATCTATTTTATCTGTTTCAAACCATTGATTTATAATGCATGCTTGTTACTATTATTCAATAAATGTTACTATGAGAAGAGTTGTTGTTTTCATGCAATGGATGGGTTAGATAAAGGGCGATCATGTCTTTCTCAAACGACTGCGGAACATTACATTTTCATAGGCAAAGTTTAAAAGGAGCTGTTCAAGATTATGTGATAAATTTTCATAAAGATGAGACCGACATCGAAGCAGTGGTCGATGATGCTAGCACTCTATTTCTAGAGTTAATGAATACATTCTCTGATAGCATTGTCATGGCGCGATTAGTTGCGAAAATTAAGTTTAGTCATTTTGGAAAGGAAGAGGTGGAAAGTCGCTCTTTCCATTTTGCTTCTTATTCAATGGAAGTGGTAGATCACCCCGAAGAATTTTTTAAAAGACATATGATAAAAATTGCTGAACGTCTTAATGCATTTAACCATCATGGTAGCAGTCTAGTGATTGAAGCGATTTCAGATATTCACATTCAACTTTCCATAAAGAAAAATTGAAAATGCAGTGGTACTTGATTGTAGCACAACTGGTTTTCGAGCTATGTCTGCTCACTCTCGAAGTATATTCCTTCTGTACATGCGTCTATTATTTAGAAAAGGCTAGCAAATTCATATCTTCAAAAAGACTTGCTATAGACATCAGTAACGGTGAAACTATGTGTTGTGATGTATGTAAGCGAAAGGATGGAAATGAAAAGCGCATCTTCAAGAGATGTAAGCATGCTTTTTGTCAACGCTGTTTCATACGTAATTGCATTCAACTTTGCCAATGTAACCACTGTGATATTGCTCATTTCGAGTGTCACTCATGCCGCAATAGTTAGTACCTATGCAAATGTGGTAAAGATAGATTTTTGCAAAGACTAACACGGAAAATGGCGAAACGTAAAATGACGAAATGTAAAAGTCAAAAGTCTTCAAAGTTTTCTTCAGCCATTCAAGCCTTCCGACGAATGAAAGCAAATCAGCGATACAATGCTATACGACATGCCAACGATAAATTCATTCGTGAAATTATTTCTCATGTCAGAAAGTTGAGGACGATGACATTAGCGCCAAAACAACGAAAGTTACTTAAGCGATATGCCACAAAATTGCTTTTCATCTCCAATCCTAAAGTCACCCTTCAAAGAAAGAGGAAAACTCTAACACAAAAGGGCGGTTTCCTTTCAGCAATACTTCCAATGACAGCTCCTGCCGTGGGCAACCTATTGGGAAATATCTTTGGCTCTAAGCGTTAATTATGCAAATGTTGAGTCTCAAAGTAATAAAATGGATTTCAGACTTCAATGTGATAAAGTTCTGACTGTATCAGGTCCATCTCATGCAGGTAAAACTGTTTTCACGCTGAATTTATTGGATAAAAGAAGGGAGTTGTTTAAGGAACCTATCAATCGAGTGATTTGGTGTTATGGTATTTAACAACCGTCCCTGTTTCAGGAATTGCAAAGTCGCAACTTTATTCGACATGAAGGAATTATTCCAGTGGAGAAACTTCAGTCTAATGATGTTGTTGTATTGGATGATTTATTAAAAGAAAGTAAGAATTCAAAAGATGTTACAGGTATGTTCACTCGCGCAGCACATCATAAAAGGTGCTTTATCATCTATATCACACAAAATTTGTTTCCTGATGGAAAAGAAGCTCGTACACGAAACCTGAATACACACTATTATGCTATTTTCAAGAATCCGCGAGATAAAAGTCAATTTGAAATTTTAGCGCGACAAGTTGCACCCAGAGGATCAAAAGCCTTAATTGAAATTTTTCAAGCAGCTACTGAAAAACCATACGGTTACTTATTCATTGACTTTACGCAAGAGTGTCCGGAAGAATTTAGATTTCGAAGTGATATTTTGAAAACTCCCATGATTATCTACAAACTATGAGTTCTTATTCTCGCATGATTGTTATTCCTCAGGATGAATATGTACAATTGACTGCCATGCAGCAAGTAAAGCAACCTCTTGCAAATCAAATGTATAGGAAAGAAATAGATTATCAGCAAAATGTTCACATCAAAGATCCACATCGTGCTGTATTATTACAATCGGAAACTGTTGAGCAATTAAAAAACTTGAAGAATAAGATGCGTGACTCTGTATCGACTGCAACACCTTTAGCATCTCGCGCACATGCCATATCTCTTTTCAATAGTATTGAACCCCATCTCAATGTAAATGATAGAGGAGAAATCATTACAGATGAAAATAAAGTGATTGATGCTTCACGTTATGAAGACTTGATTCAGTATGCGACACGTAGAAAGCGCCGTCAGGGCTATGTTCCACCTGGGTGGTCATACTTTCTTAAACTATTGAAAAAGCATAATGTACCAAAATTTGCTTTGAATAATGAGACATTGAAAGAACTTGATTCAACAGTGGCTACTGCTCCAATGCTTCAGACGATGAAAATGCCAACAAATTGATTTAAGACGTCACCTGCTACATCCCCTCCCACACTCACTAAGCAAACTAGAGGAAGAACTCGACGTAGATCTACATCGCCACTAAAACTAGTAAAAGGAAAACGTAAAACAGCTCCTCCCAGGAAATACATGTTCTCAGACTATTAATATGAAGCAGATGTGTTGCTTGCCATGTAATGAGCCGCCAGAGGTGAATGTCGTTGTCACTTGCACTTGCTGCGCCAGCTCTCATAATGAAACCCCTAAGCAATGTGAACACGATCGCAAAACCGCTAAAGCTAAATGCTGCAGTTGTTGTAAATGTAGAAAGGCAAGAAAACAAAAAGATGAGAAGGAGGAAAAAAAAGAGTCAGTCGTCATCGACTGAACGTTTGAAGTCAATCTATTATGATGTAAAACATCCGGCAGGATTTGCATCTATCAAGAAATTATCAAAAGCGAGTGGTCTTCCACAATCACAAGTGAAACGATGGTTAAAGGGTCAGGCTACCTATACACTCCACAAACAAGCGAAAAAGAAGTACCGCACCCGCCATTATATTGTTCATGACATCGATGAACAGTGGCAAGCAGATTTGTGTGATGTTGCCTCCATTTCAAAACATAACTCGGGCAATAATTTTATTTTAACCGTCATTGATATTTTCTCGCGTTATGCGTGGGCTCAACCTTTAAAAACTAAAGAAGGGAAAGGAGTAGCAAAAGCATTCCAAACAATTTTTCGAGAAGGTCGGATTCCAAAAAGAATTCAGAGTGATCAAGGAAAAGAGTTTGAAAATCAGCATGTGAGAAGATTATTTGAGAGGCATGACATTGACTTGTTTAGTGTAAAGAGTGCTTATAAAGCTGCACTCGTTGAACGTTTTAATCGCACATTAAAAAATCGCTTGTGGCGACATTTTACTGCCAACTTGACACAAAATTGGACAAAGGTTCTACAAGATACACTCCATGCCTAGAATCACTCTATCCATCGTTCTATTGGACTCAGACCAGTAGATGTAAATGCTGACAATGTAGATAAAGTGCGCGAATCATTCCAACGTAAACGCACTCATGTGAAAAGTGATGTGAAAATTGGTGATAAAGTTCGTATCTCAAAAGTGAAAAGTGTTTTTGCTAAAGGGTACCTCCCGAATTGGACAGAGGAGGTATTTACAGTATCAGGGATTAATCAAAAAGACTCTCCGACCACCTACAAGTTGAAAGATTACGATAATGAAGAAATTGAGGGTAGCTTTTACCGCGATGAGATTGAGGTAGTCACTGAAAGTGAAACATATTTGGTAGAGAAAATCATTCGATGTAAAAAACGGCAAGGTGAAGAATGGTGTCTTGTTAAATGGACTGGTTATCCTTCAAGTATGAACTCTTGGATGCGTCGTGCCGACATCTTTCATCCAAGTGATCGACAGTGATTCATGCAAAGTTGTAACTAACAGTGTTTAGGGTTTGAGCTATGAATCCAACTGCCTCATTTTATTCACGACCCTCCTATGTAAGTGGTGGAGGACAAATTTACATCGGCGCTCGCCGCCAACGTGGAGGTAGAATACTTGGTGCACTGAAATCTGTTGTAGCACCTCTCATATCCAATGTCGGTAGATCTTTAAAACGAAATGTTTTAAGTAATGCCGTTGGCTTTGCTGGTGATGTTGCTAGTGATCTTTCCAGAGGTAGAAGTTTTAAGAGCAGTTTGTTGAATCATGGGAAGGAACGCGGTTTAAAAACATTGAAGCAGACCTTTGCTGGTGTTACTCAAGGAAAGAAATCACCTAAACGAATGAATAAAGGAAGGAGGAAACATCACGGAGCTGGTAAGGTGCGATCTTCAGTCAAAAGGCATTCACGCAAACGTCGCAGAGGCTCTAATCATTCATCAGGCGCTAAACGACGACGCTGCTATAACTTCTAATCATGGAGTGTAAAACTTCCGGTTTTTGTTTGTTTGATCAACAAGCCATACAGATAGATATTCTTAGTTCAAGTATTGTAGATTATCATCCTCGAACAGCTGAGAATGCTGGCCCCATTGAATTTGTTATTCCTGGTGGTAGTGATGAATACATAGATTTGAGTTATGCGATGGTTGATTTGAGGTTGAGAATTCAGCAAGCAGATGGAACTGCTATTGACGATACACATAAAGTTGGGCTAAGCAATTTACCATTGACTACATTACTTCGCGATGTTTCTCTAACGATTGGAGAGCAGCAGGTGGAAGGTGGTCAAAGCGATTATCCCTATAAATCATATTTCAATCATGTATCACAGTTTCATCCAGCAGCACAAAAAAGTCATATGGAAGCCATGGGATGGTACAGAGATGAAGCAGGAAAATTTGATGTTGAAACAAACAGTGGCTTTGTAAAGCGATCTGCTATGATTAAAGATAGTAAAGTATGTCAGCTATATGGTCCGCTGAATTTAGACTTCTTTAGACAGTCAAAATTTTTACTCTGTAATACCAGCATGCGACTCAAGCTGACATTGAATAAGCCTGAATTTGCGCTGAATGCATTTGCTAAAGTTGACAATTTTAGAATTCATGTGGAAGATATTGCACTTTACATTCGTCGAGTAGTACCGAATCCAAGTGTCATTAGAGGACATGCTGAAGGTCTTAACCGCCAAAATGCCATTTACCCCATTCAGCATACAAAGCTTCTCACCTTTACAATTCCGAAAGATCAAAAGAGTTTCATGAAAGATGGCCTCTTTCCATCGGAAGCACCGAAGCTCCTCATGGTGGCAATGGTTGAAAATGATGCATTTAATGGTAATATAAAGAAGAATCCTTTCAATTTTAAACATAATCAGTTAAGTGAAATTGCTTTACGTGTAAATGGTGTGAGTCATCCTGGTCCACCCTACAAACCAGATTTTGCTGCGGATCAATTTATGCGCAGTTATGTTGATTTTATGGATGTTTTTGGCTTTTACAATACGGATGACACCAACGGACTGACTATGAAAGAGTTTAAGAGTGGATATACTATTTATGCATTTGATTTGACTGCTGACAGCGATATTAGTGCCCCCTATCGTCAAGCGAACGTGCCTCATAATATTCGTTTGGATTTAAAAGAACACTACCTGAGACGATCAATGTATTAATTTATGCAGTCTTCGATTAAAATATTGAAATTACAAAGTATCGTGACGTGATTCTTCAGTATAATCGTTAATGAGTTGGTTGACTGCTGACGATATTAAGACTAAAGTGCAGCGTAATGCAGACGAAGCGACGTTGAAAGCTTTCGATAATGTCTATTCACTCGATACCTTACCACCTGCAGTAAATCACTATCCCATCTTTATTGTGCTAAACACTCATTCGCAGAATTTAGGCGGTGAGCATTGGAAAGCGATCTTTATTGGAGAAGACCGACGTGGTGAACTATTTGACTCTCTTGCTCAACCTCCAAATATACCAACACAGCAGTGGTTGAGAAAACATACGCGTCAATATCAGCGAAATGAACGCATACTACAACATCCACTTTCATCAACGTGTGGTGCTTTTGTACTGTACTTCATCTTAAAACGTTTACATGTATCTCGATTTGTATCTATTATTCAAAACTTTTCATGTAATCCATCCTCAAATGAAAAAATGATTTGTAAGTTCTATCATGATTTGCAATAAAAACATCATGTTGGAAAATTTTTTTTTTATTTTACAATCCGCTGGGTACGTACATACTCAATGAGATAGTCTAGGATCACATTTGCTCGTACATGAGATTTTAGTCCAGTAATGATCACTTTACTATTATGAAAGATTGCCACATGCACAGGTAACCAACAACTAATGAGAGCTGCAGGAAAAAGTTCGGTTTCATAACACAAATTGTAACTGCTGGTACGAATCTTCAAAAATGATACACTTTCACTCAATTGAGTAGAGATCACCATATTGTCCACAGTCAGATTCGACATCACACACCTCTCCCTCTTCCATATCCGACGTAGTAGTCTCTGTAGCTCTAAGCGCATTGACTGCGCCGATGAATGAGAAAGGGCGCCGAGAATCTGTACAGTCCCATTTGGGAAGAGTTGAAGATTCCGTGAATTGTTCATCTTCACCACTAACATTTGAGGACGGCCCGGGTAATACTTGCTGTTTGGAAGGTATTGGTGTAATGTTGTGAGATCGATTTTGGTGTAGAGTCTGAAGCGACGGAGAATGTTGACGATGGTGTAGCGATGGCGCTTCATGATGAAAGAATGAGTAAATTGAGCGATGCACCTTCCTTTTATACTTTTCTCAACTACCTTGATGAAATGTGAAGTTAGTATGAAGTTGGGAATTATAGAGTTGAATTCGCCGATTGTTGACGCGCAGCCAGATGCGATTTCCAATACGTGAATGTCTTTTCATATAGAAGTATTTCAAGTCCTTCATGATATGATGTAGAGATTGAAAATGACGATAAGATAAAGCAAACTCTCTTCTCACATTTCCAGTTGAATCTTTGAAATAGACGTTTCGATCATGATCCGTTTCAATACGTTGTAGGGAATCTAATTTCCAACTCATGATGTGTGGTAGTCATGTCTGATTAAGATTTGCATAGTAGGGCGATGAACTCACGACGAATAAATGTCATGATGGAGCGATGTATGTATCTTATATACTTCTCCCAATTGTATTTGCGAAATGAGAAACAGTTTGCGGAATGAGAATGGCAGATTTGAATTTCATTTCTGTAATGTTGAAGCCAAACTTGATCACCCAAGGAGATGAATCTCAATGTTTCAAAATATTCCAAATCCCTCATGATATCATTGAGGTTGACAAATTGTCGCCATGTTAATGTAATACCTCTTGATGTATGACCATGAGAATTTTTGAAATGTACGTTTCCATCACGATCAACTCTGATATATTGTAGAGAGTCCAAAATCCAAGTCTTCATGATGTTATGCAAAGCCGCAGATCAGCAATATAAAAATGTCGTTTTATCATATTTTGCTTAGCAATGCGGCTACAAAGAGATTTGCTAGTAATCGAGCCGCACTCTTTTCTACTCCCATTGATCATGCACAACAGCTAAATGGAAATTGGGAAGTGGGTGTCACTCAGCTTGTTTATAGCAACTGTGTCTATACTTTTGATCATGAGGTGATGACTATTAATATGAGACGTACAGCTGCTTATCAATGTGAAAAGGGGTGCCGAGTATACATTCCACAGTGGCCAAAGAAAGATCTCTTATCATGTAAAAAGTTTATATATGATTTCTTGAATAAAGCGAGTAAACATATTGTCCAATTTACTCCGCACAATGATGATTATAATTATGTACATCATGTAGTTGAGAAAGATTGGATTGTTGGTTTAAGTCCAAGTTTAAGAAATGATTTAGGTTACCTCGCTAGCGCCTTAACAAGCTATGATAATTTTAACGTTAATTACCACATAAGTGGTCATAAACAGTTAATATATCGAGAGGAAGCTTATTATGTAGATCTTATTCCAAGAAATGAGAAGACGTTGGTGAAGAAGATTGTGATTAAGCCAAGAAAGACAAACATGACTCCTGAAACATTATTGAAGAAATTTAATTATCTCCTTCGAGTTGATGGTAAACAAGTGGCAACATTGACTTATATTAAATCATCTAATCATATTGCAATAAGCAAATTAAATGATGATGATCTAGTATTAGTTTGTTCAAAAGATTTTCATCAGTTCTTACGACATCGTTCTGCAGCTGTTCATGGAAAATCTGATATGCAACATTTACCATGTGAAAGGTCAAATCAATTTGATACAGAATGGACCGTATCTTTATACAGAAAGTGTGTAGAGCCTTTAGGTGGTATCTTACATGAAACAAGAGTGTTGATGCCTCGCATTATTACTTCGGTTAAATTGGTTGTAGATTATTTAAATGAAGTGATTAATGAGCAACATATTTCATTTTCTGAAAAAGAAGGTACTTTGTCTCTCACTATAAGTGGAAAAGGTATTGAAATAATTATGGATAAAACTCTAATGGACATTTCGGGTTTTGATCAAAATATCTTTAAAAGTGGTACTGTAACCAAAGCTAGCGCAGACATGTCGCTATCACGTCGTATTAACTATTTTCAGATATATTCCAATATTGGTGAAGATGTACGTGTGGGAGATGTTGAAGCTCCATTGCTAGCAATGATACCATACCAGCCAAAAAGCTGCAGTATTTTATCTGAGCATACTTTCAAGAAAGTGCATTATACAAAGCTGAAATCAAACTACATCCCACAAATTGATATTGCCATTTATGATGATGCTGGTGCGTTGATTCCTTTTCATAAAGATGCTGTGACAAGTATCACACTCCATTTCCGAATGAAGAGTTAATGCAAAAGTATGCTAATATATTTTTCCAATGTGAATAATATGGAAAGTGAAAATAAGGACTCGTTTCTAATCTACTTACCCAGTAATGCTTCTATGAATAAATTTCCCAAAAATAAACCATCAGACTATCGAGTAGAATTAAATCGCCCACTGCATTTAGAAGGTGAATGGGAGGTTGGCGTTTCTAGTATTTGCTATGATAGCAATATTCAGAATGTGAATGATTTGGAAGAAATGATATTGACTCCTCGCACCCATGATGGAATAACGATGAATAATGCATTTCAGTTCCCATAGAATTTAACATCAGATGGAAAGTGGAACTATGAATGGATTCAGATAAAATCAGATTCTTATGAACCATTTGGGAATGAGAAAATTATTAAGGCATTCAACATTAGTAATACTTCCATCATGAAGAATAAAAATCAGAAAGCTTATGAGTTTACTATCTATCATTGGAGTGGGAGACAGTTCCTCCGCTTTCATTCTTTTACTAAAGGTCTTACGCTGAGGTTGGATAATGAATTCTATCCACATCTTGGTTTTGGTCATGGACTACATCTAACGTCAATTGCTACTGCAAATGTTAAAAAAGTTTATTCAAATCGAATCAACAAATTTCATTATAGATTTAAAATATTTGATGAAGATGTTGTAGAATGCGAAGAACGCATCATTTTGAAAAAGCGTGGTGTTCAACCTTTATCACTTATTGAGTTAGTAAAACGATGGAATGAGACTGTGGGTAAGAAGTATGGAGAGAAAATTATGGCGGACAAAAATAAGTTGGTTATTCAGAAATATAATGACAAACTTACAGTTTATTTCTCTCCAACCTTGCGTCATTTTGTAAGACATCCAACCCCTATTATTGGAAGCGGTCTGGTGTATGGTTCTCATGAATATCACACTAAAGCTGATTCAGTTAATAATGAATGGTGGGTGGACATCTATGGTGATCGCATCAAGAAAATTTACCAGTCTTATGAAGAATCTAAAGTTGCTATCAATATAATGCCGCGTCTATATCATACAGTTGAAAGCTTCATTCATGTAGTAAATCCTTATATACAACAGAAGTTGAAACATGTGATGAAAAGTAAATATGATGTAAAGACACACCACATTTCGTTTTCAATTGAAAATCAACGCGTTGTTCTGAAACTGGGCGATGACATTCAATGTCAATTGAGTAAAAATTTGAAAAAACTCTTTGGTTTTTCAATGTTACAAACTGTGTTTTCTGCTGCGCATACGATTGGTATAGAAACACCAATGACACTTGATAAACATGAACAGCACCTTTACATTCAAAGTGATTTGATTTTACCTATTTCTGTTGGTGAGAAAAAAGAATACATTTTACGTGATTTCATTCATGATAAAGACGCTTCATATGGAATAGTCGAGAAGATGTTTGAATCTATTTTCTATCATCCCGTCGTCAAACAAACTATACCCTCTATTACTATCAAAATTACCAATGGTTTACAAGAGTGCATCCATGTGAAAGATACTAAATCCCTCGTAACTTTAGTGTTTCGGAAAACAAAGTGAAGTCATTGTGATATGTTTATTGAAATAAAAATATGTATATGAAAAAGTCTTTTCACAGATATAGGGGGAATGGGCTGACTGTAGGCATATATTCACAAGGAAGAAACGATCTCATGCGATACATAAAACAACCATGTATGTCTACAAAAAGCAACATCAAAATACTGAGTTAAAGTTGATTATGTCAATACATCTCCTGAATGTGGTAGCGTGAGTTTTATTCTTTTGGGTGGAGGTATGTTTGTGTCAGGATGTCCATGTGGAAGAGATGTGTTATGTCCTATCCAACACCTCTTATCCTCCCATGCTGAAAGTGCTCGTTTCTTGAACGTGTACGTTTTCACAGTATGAACTTGAGATTTTAAGATTGTCATATTGACAAACGTTATAGTTATATTTTTATAGGCCTTCTTATAGGACAGATGTTTCATTTTATGAACAATGGATTTTGATATACCTTTAGCACGCTTAATACTATTTGCACATTCTTTTAATTTCATGGAATACATTTTAGGACGGAGGAGAATCATTTCATCTATTTCCTTTCCTGCTGTTTCACCCTTAAAACAACCAAGTTTGGCTTTATTCTGTATGGAATAGAGTGGATCAGTGGGATTGTAGTTAGATGTGTCGAAATATTTTTCTAATGACTTGCCTACTTCATTAAAATTTAAATCTTTTTGAGTGGTAATTCCTAAAAAGAAACTATCTGTATCACCACCCAGCAAGCGAACCTCTTTTACGAGAGGGCATGGTTTTAATATTTTGTAGAAGAGTTGATACATTTCAAGCTTGGAATAATCTAAAACGGCTTGCCCAATATAGATGGGTTTGCACAACTCAACTTCTGATTTAATCATTTTAACACCTACAAGATCCTCATCGATGATGTCTCTATCAATGAAAAGAGGTGATGAGGTCAATTT
>CAJQUW010001996.1:0-37872 GCA_907163375.1 Prostheceraeus crozeri | reverse complement strand
TTAAACTAAAGCGCAAATAATACATTTATAATGAAGTTAATTTAAGTCAAACTGCTGGGTCCCCTTAATGGATACCGGTAAACCACCGAACACAATCATGAACCAGGCCTCAATCCCGAGTCAACTTGTTTTTTATCATAAGGAGTCAATATGACCGCTTAAGGAGGGTCCTTAAAGGCTACACGTATAACGTAAGTACTCCTAGGAAAGGACAGGTATACGGACTTTAAAAAAACTAATAAGGTAGGTGTTATGAGGTAATAAAAAATACTCTAAAATAATCACGGTAATGAAGGATAACGGAATAATTCAGGATTAGGCTAAGTTACAGATAGAAGAGTAAAGATAATATACAATAAAGTGGGCTGTAGAGTCATTCCAGTAAGTACTTAAATAAGATTATGTAACGTAACATTTTTAACGAAAACCAGTTCTACGAATTTAGGTATTATCAACTATTTTATAAAAAGACACTGACTACCCCGAGGGTAGGATGTCAGGGTCAGTAGCAAAGACAAGTAATTGAGAACAACCAGTAAGAAATTATATCCAAACTAACGGAATCAGGAATGTCCCACCGTCCCACCCGGACGACGTTACAGGCAAGACAACCCCCTACGTCAGTTCATGAAAACAGCCGACCCTCCTTACAGTACCTCAGTCTATTATCAAACCTTCCCATTTTCCCCGGTACCTTCAAAAAAAGACGTTATCGTATCATTGCACGGAGGGTTTTATTTTCCGGGTAAGTGGTCACCACCCCTGTTTTCAAACCTTCCATGTTCCTAAGCAGGGATCACGGTCTACCCACAGGTCAGGCACAGGATCCGCTACCATGATCTTACTGAAGCGTACAAAAGGATTGAACCAGGACTTAAGTATCTAAAGTTTTATCCCTATTCCGAAAAGTTTTATATGTGAATCGTCTCGGACCTCAAGTCGCACCCCACCCAAACTACCACCACAAGGCAGTAGACAATCCAATGAACACCGGTAACGATGCTGTTCCTTACTAGAGCATACCGCTCACGTACCAATACCCCCGGGTTTACCTAATAACGCCAGACCGTTTCATGACCTTACGTCTTCATCACACCATCACTACCCACACCCTGATTCCACTGCGGACCAACCCACCGTAACCGTTCATGTGAACCGTGTCCCGTCTATGACGATCAACCGTATAACTTATAAAGTCCACGAGAAACCGGTTGACCTCCGATACAGATTCCCCCGTATTTGGGGTTCTACACTGTACGTCCAGTCCTTCCCCGATACGCTCCCGGCCAGGGATCACCCATGTATGGGTAGCGTCCTGAATCCCGTTACGATAATGGGTAGCGGGGCGCTCGTATAATACCGTTCTTTCAGTCCAACAGCTCTTAATATACGCTCGTGCCTGTCACTACCGGTTTACTCCTAGGTACGAGCCGGTATGTTACCTCACTGTCGTTCTGTCTTGTCCGACTTTTTCCGGTGTCATGGTTAACTGATTTACTAGGATTTACTTTCAACCCCCGCCCCCTCCCATCCGGCTTGTGGATTTTCGGTTAAGATAAGAAGACACGGTGGGTCCTGATCGCGAATGGTCGTCGGGAGAAAGTTCTAGAGGTTCCTCAGTCAGGGATTGTAACAAACAAGAACATCGATAATGCGAAACGGGTCCATTACCCCAGGGTTAATGATGCAGTTTCAAAGACTTAGATTATCCGTTTAAGTCCGGCGGACTCATCGCACTCCCGGGGTGTCAAATCTCAGTCTCCGTGACACGATGGGTAGTGGGTTACGACGTCCCAAGGATTATCAAGCACGGACACTACCCTCAAGTCTGGTTCCGAAAATAAGGCCGACCTTGGGGTACACAGGTACATTACCAAATTCAATCCTCCATCTCGTTGTCACGGATCTCGTACACAGACATTAACTTGCCGCTGATAACCTGTCTAACCTCGGATAGTAGGCCGTACCGTTCATCCCAGTCCATATTCATAAAGCTTTAGCTCCGATCAACGAGGTTACTGGTATGGCTGGGGTTATATCACCGGTGATAATTTCACGTTCAATGTTTTCCCGACATGTTACGTAAATTAAATGGAAACTCCTCGCGACCGTGTTCGCCCACGAAACCCCGTCCACCACCACCCCACCGCGCCAAAACGACGTAACCTAAACCAATCGACCACAGCAGTCAGACATACACTTAACCGTACCGGTCAACCCCACCTCCTTGCACCCCCTGTCCGACCTGCGTGAAGACAGTCCCCACCCCACCCAGTACCCCGCCCCGTGACCCCCTCCGTCACCTCCCACACCCGTTACAATACATTACCTACTCGGTAACCCGCCCCCACGCGAACACCCCACACCCGCCCCACCACAACAGGACCCTGTAAAAACCGTACCAACAACCACATACAGACCCCATCCCCCACCTACCTAATCGACCGACACCGAACCACCACCGACAAACCAACCCCTACCCGTCCCTAACCTCACGCGACACCGTAGAACCCACTCCGGAATATACCGATCCCCCAACTAACCCACCACCAAAACCCCCACCCCCGCTATTCCTACCCTACCGCCTTAACCGCACCTTACCAACTCAGATTACCCCGCACCTTACCGACGAACCCACGCCCTCACCCCCCCCTACTCCTCTTTCAAACCTGTCCCCTGGTCACTAAACCTCCCCCCACACCGTCTCAACCCCTAACCGAACCTAACCCCAACCCGGACCGTACCTCCCCTTACAACCGCCTCAACCACCCCCTACCGACCGTCCAGAAACAACCCGTACCGTCACCCAAACTAACTACCTACCTACCCCTACCTCCTCCCCCGAAACCGTCAACCGCTTCACCCACACCTTTACAAAAAAACACACCACCACCCATCCTTCTCCGGGACCAACCTGGAATTAGACCCCCCGCCACCGTTGGATCAACACTTTTCCGTTTCCGTCACCTAACAACCTACTTACCTCGTAACCCATTCTCCTATATAACCGTCTCCACCTAATGACCACCGATTATGAATTATTAACAATACCATCCGTACCAGACCGTACCGACCACCTCCCTTCTACCGGTCCACCACCGTTCATTTTAAACCAAACCATACTCGACACGACCCACCGATCACTACATTTATCCGACCATCACAAAAAAACAACCCGCCGACCGGTAACAGACCCTTAAAACCGGAACCATCTGTACCTCCCCCACCACTCGTCTAACAAACACCGTGACCTGTCACCCCCTACAGAACCCCATACCGTCACCGAGATACAAACCTACCGTACCCACCACACCACCCCACACCACCTACGTAGTACCAGACAATTAGACTGGATAGACCTATACCTAACACCATACCCACACACCGTCCCACCTCCAATACCTGACCTTTACCAACCGTCCGCACCCCCTTAACACCGGACCTACCCAAGGACCATACCCACCACCCCCCGACACCCGGACCCCTAACCGTTACACCGACTACCCCCAAAAGAACAGACCACCGAAAACCGTTGCAAGTGAACCTAACTAGTACCCACTAACCGAACAACTAACAACACCGTCAACCCTGTCAATGACCGCAGGTTACAACCGCACCTTACCTTCCCCAACTTAAACCCCTATTAGACAACCCCGCACCGTAAAAACAGACCAACACCGTCACGGTACCACCACCTACCAATACAACCTATAACCTGTGGAGACAACCTACACCCTTCGACCGTAACATACTTTTAACACCCACGTAAACCCTTTTCCACCGACCCTAACCCAACCTGTATACGCAACCTCCTCCCCACCACCTCCTACACCGTCCTAACCGATGTCGTAGACCACCAACACACCCCAACTGGTGAACCATCCAACTTCAACCTACCCGTCCCTACCCAACCCAATGACACGAACCGTCACATTTCTAAACCTTTAACGCACTGAAACCGTACCGACCCTATTAAACCTAACCGGGGTACCGCACACCGGCAGACCACCACCTTTGAACCGTACACGTCACCAAAACATTTTTCATCAAATTTTGAAATTTCACTGACGTCCCCCCCCCTCTGGACAGCTTGCTTCGATTTTGGCTTCCAGTGGACGGATTTTGTCGTGCGATAGCTCGTTTGAAAGCTAAGAGTGAGACAAATTCAGTGAAAGAATCGGCTTGTTCCTATCTGTCTTCGTTCAAAAGTTAGAGCGGTTACAAGATTTTAGGTCGGAGCTCGCTCACCTGAAAAAATCCTAAGTGTCAGAGTGACTTTGTATGGGTAAAATTTTGAAAATTTTCCAAAGTGTGGAATTTCGACCTGGGACCGTCACCAAAACATTTTTCATCAAATTTTGAAATTTCACTGACGTCCCCCCCCCTCTGGACAGCTTGCTTCGATTTTGACTTCCAGTGGACGGATTTTGTCGTGCGATAGCTCGTTTGAAAGCTAAGAGTGAGACAAATTCAGTGAAAGAATCGGCTTGTTCCTATCTGTCTTCGTTCAAAAGTTAGAGCGGTTACAAGATTTTAGGTCGGAGCTCGCTCACCTGAAAAAATCCTAAGTGTCAGAGTGACTTTGTATGGGTAAAATTTTGAAAATTTTCCAAAGTGTGGAATTTCGACCTGGGACCGTCACCAAAGCATTTTTCATCAAATTTTGAAATTTCTCTGACGTCCCCCCCCCTCTGGACAGCTTGCTTCGATTTTGGCTTCCAGTGGACGGATTTTGTCGTGCGATAGCTCGTTTGAAAGCTAAGAGTGAGACAAATTCAGTGAAAGAATCGGCTTGTTCCTATCTGTCTTCGTTCAAAAGTTAGAGCGGTTACAAGATTTTAGGTCGGAGCTCGCTCACCTGAAAAAATCCTAAGTGTCAGAGTGACTTTGTATGGGTAAAATTTTGAAAATTTTCCAAAGTGTGGAATTTCGACCTGGGACCGTCACCAAAACATTTTTCATCAAATTTTGAAATTTCACTGACGTCCCCCCCCTCTGGACAGCTTGCTTCGATTTTGGCTTCCAGTGGACGGATTTTGTCGTGCGATAGCTCGTTTGAAAGCTAAGAGTGAGACAAATTCAGTGAAAGAATCGGCTTGTTCCTATCTGTCTTCGTTCAAAAGTTAGAGCGGTTACAAGATTTTAGGTCGGAGCTCGCTCACCTGAAAAAATCCTAAGTGTCAGAGTGACTTTGTATGGGTAAAATTTTGAAAATTTTCCAAAGTGTGGAATTTCGACCTGGGACCGTCACCAAAGCATTTTTCATCAAATTTTGAAATTTCACTGACGTCCCCCCCCCTCTGGACAGCTTGCTTCGATTTTGGCTTCCAGTGGACGGATTTTGTCGTGCGATAGCTCGTTTGAAAGCTAAGAGTGAGACAAATTCAGTGAAAGAATCGGCTTGTTCCTATCTGTCTTCGTTCAAAAGTTAGAGCGGTTACAAGATTTTAGGTCGGAGCTCGCTCACCTGAAAAAATCCTAAGTGTCAGAGTGACTTTGTATGGGTAAAATTTTGAAAATTTTCCAAAGTGTGGAATTTCGACCTGGGACCGTCACCAAAACATTTTTCATCAAATTTTGAAATTTCACTGACGTCCCCCCCCCCTCTGGACAGCTTGCTTCGATTTTGGCTTCCAGTGGACGGATTTTGTCGTGCGATAGCTCGTTTGAAAGCTACGAGTGAGACAAATTCAGTGAAAGAATCGGCTTGTTCCTATCTGTCTTCGTTTAGATGTGAGACGCCATTTAAGATTTCGGGACATTGTCGAAAAACGACAGAGTTAGAATTTGGGACGTTTTGGGCTCTAGCTTCAAAACGAAGCATCGGATGGGAAAACGGATTTCAGATTTGGAATCAGCGTGAAATTCTCTATCTGTATGGTGAGTTTCATGTCAATCGGAGAGTTTCAAGTCAATCGGCGAGAAAAATGTTCAACATTTTTCGGAAAAACGACCGAGTTAGAATTTTTGCGATGGCTGCCTACTGTAGAGCCAAAACGAAGCATCGGATGGGAAAACGGAGGCCAGATTCGGATTCAGCGTCAAATTCTACATGGAAATGGTGTATTTCCAGCTCAATCGGAGCACTAGAACCGGAGATAGACGGGATTTTTAGTGTTTGGATGATGGGTATTACGTCATCAGCTGATCGCCACACACTATATAAGCTGGGAACCGACGGAGACTTTTCATTAAGACGAGAGATTGTCAACGGTAAGTCATCTCTCTGAGCTCCGATGATAGCTTCGGACATTCCAAATTCCGAGTTTCTGTATGAAACCGACTTAGAAAATTTCATTGCTGATATCAGCTAAGCCGTCAGACTTAGAGGTTAGCCAGGAGATGGCCTTCGTCTCCAGGCCATAAAAGACTCCAAAACTTTAAAGGCTTGTAACTTTGCTTCTACAAGTCCGTTTGACTTGATTCAAAAAGGGTTCGGTCGCTATTGACCTGGCCTAAGTGACAGACTACTTATAAAATTTCATAAGTAGTGCTAAAAAGTTGAAAAATTTAAATTCACTAGTTTTGGAGGTTTTCTGGGGTTTTCAAGTATGCTGAGTTCAAATCTACTATCAGATTTCAAATTTAACTAAGTCTAAGGCAGCTTTGAGGGGTTAGATCCCAGCTACTGTTCACTACCTTTGACTCGGCGTTGCTGTTACCACTTCGGGGCAGTGACAATGATGTCTTAAGCTGTAAATAGCGGGTATCGGGGAAGATCTCTCACTTCCCTAGTGATCAGTACAAGGCCTTCGGGCTGTCGACGGGATCTAGTGCCACTCACTACACTCAAATCTATCATCTCACTAAGTGTAAAATCATTCTTTTCCGTTTTTATAAACTAGGAATCAATCGTTTGCTATCAAACGTTTACGGAAATTATAATCATTGTTTTCCCCTTCTCACTTCAGAAAATGGTTAACTACAATAATGCCAAGACGGCTTTCAAGCTCTGCGTTTGTGCAAAGATTTTTCGTAGTGATGCCTTCAAGAAACACTCTTGTGTAAATAAGCGAATGGTAGGGGGCATTCGATACTTTTGCAGCAGCCATAATGCATCTCGCCTTGTCGAGACGTTACCGGAGTGGCATGCGAAGCATAGCAGCTGCAGTCAACCAGAGCTGACTGAGGAGGCGAAGCAAAGTCTCTTCAGCTCAGAGTTAAAAGCTCTGGAGACTCAGTGCGCTGTCGAGGCTATCGCGTCACCAAAGCCTCCCTCATCTAGTGCACCAGCAAAGGCTCTCTCACCCACCCCGATTCTGGAGACTCAGTGTGCTGTCGAGTCTATCGCGTCAGCAGAGGCTCCTTCATCTGGCGTGCCAGCAAAGGCTCTCTCACCCACCCCGATTGAGTCTTCTCCGAAGTCGAGTAAATCCTCCTCCTCCTCTAGCGATGAGTCGGCTACTAGTAGCAGCGACAGTGAGGAAGAGGAGGAGGAGGAAAAAGGCTCGACGAAGGCTGACCTAGTCGAGAGTGTCTACCTCGATAGCGAGGTAGAGGTGGTAAGGGAAGTTGACCTCGATAGCGAGGTGCAGCCGGCTAAGTTATCGAGCAGTGGTGGGATTGCGGCTCAATGTCGCAACTTCATTATGCGCCCACCACTGGTCGATAACTATGACAAGTTGAAGAATGAGTTGGAGGTGTGGAAGAGGGACTGTTTCTTCTATAAAGCGAGTTCCGAGAACCTCTCGCGAGTCACTCAGGAGCTCAAGAAGACTCAAGCTAGTCTTTTTGAGAAAGAAGGAGAGCTCGATCGCGAGAGGTTCTCGCACCTCGCTAGTAAGGCTAAAGAAGAACAGCTCCTGATCGAGAGAGAGAGAGTCAAGAGAAGGAGTTGAGAAAGATGAGGGAGGAGGTGGAAGGGCTGCGAAAGCAGTTGGGGAAGGTGGTGGCGACTAATCAGGAGCTGCACCAACAAGTGATGAGTAGCAGTACTCGACGATCAAGTCACCTCCACATTCCCCTAGATAAGAAAGGACGTGTGCCCGCAAGACCGCTCCTCTGTGAACGTGGCAGAGACGAAATGTGTTACAGCAGGGCTAAAAAAGGTATCGAATGCCTTCATTTTACATTCGACCATAAGGAGGCAATCACAGGATTCCTGTTCGAACCACGTCCGGAGAAGATCTGTAAGTTAAAACAAGTAACTTAGAGTTCAAGATGATAACTAACAACTTCTTTCTTTACAGATATCAAAGAGAAGCGCCCACCTGCTTCCGTCAACGAGCCGGAGGCGAAGCGGCAAGCTTGAGTCCCATATTTTTTCAATCATCCCGAGAACGAACCACCGGCTCTCTTAAGGGCCACCATGGGGCAAGATTTGATAGAACCTCCTCGCGGTTTGCCCTGGGCAGTCTTCAGACTGGCGAATACTATCATTAAGTTGAATCTGCTATCAGTCAACTTGAACATTATGCAGTCGATTGCTATCCCTGAAGCATTCTGATTCGCTGTTGAGCAATTCATTGTTGAAAACCCTATATAAGCCAGAAGATTGTAGCGCTTCTCATTCAATTTGAAGTCACGATGGAAGCGACATCTACCGACAACATTCCCGTCTTCACCGATGAAGACAACGCCATTCCCGAGTTCGTCATCCTCGACGAGTGGGATGAGGAGGATGAGAAGAAGGGGAAGATCAAGAGGATCGTTTGGACGGATGAAGTGTGGACTCCAAAAACCACCCGCATCCGAAAGGTGCCAGATGCACCAGTACGACCTCGGCGGTATAGGGTCTATGACAACCTAACCGTCATACCCATTGATTATCCAGCCAATAGTCAAATTCACACCCCCCGAGAACGAACCATCGGCTCTCTTAAGGGCCACCATGGGGCAAGACATGATAGAACCTCCTCGCGGTTTGCCCTGGGCAGTCTTCGGACTGGCGAATACTATCATTAAGTTGAATCTGCTATCAGTCAACTTGAACGTTGCAAATGAAGTTCGGTGTAATACTTCCTTTCGACGGGCGTTCCTGTAAAGGGCGGCGGTGAAACCCGTAGCTATGTATACCGCAAGGGACATTCGGCAATGGTCAATCTTGTTAAACCTCTCTGCGTCATGTTTGCAAGTGATTGCCTCTGTCTCAACGTAGTATGCATTCGCGTCAGGGCGACATTTAGCCAACTGTCGAAGGTTGCCTAAAACTTTCCATTGCATACGTTATGAGAACCATGAGTTCTACCTGTCTCTATCAATGAGACGAATTGATGAATGGAATGAAATGGGAGGACACTCACGCGCCACACGCAACATAACACACTTCTCTCTTCCGTAGTCTAACAAGCTCTTTACACATGGATCGCAGTCGATTGCTATCCCAGAATCATGTAAGCTATCTTAAATTTATTTAACACTATTTCATCTACCATCATCACCCATATGAAGTGTCATAAGATTTACAAGTTAGACTAAGCGTTCTACTATTTGTAAATGAAAGATATAGTTTCACTAGTTTACAAGTTAAAAAATAAAGTTTCAATGGTGTATACGTTAGAAATAAAGTTTTAGCTGTTTGTATATCAAAAAAAAAGTTTCAATGGTGTATACGTTAGAAATAAAGTTTTAGCTGTTTGTATATCAATGGCGCGACGACACACATTTGCCCACCCGTGTTTTACCACACCTATCAACGGAAGAATACAATAGAGCTTTAGTCGAGACGGTGAAAGGAGACGATGAGCGCTAGCGGGCGAATGAAGCATCGGTGAGAGTGGGAATCAACTTGATTCTATTCTCCAATGAGGATTGTTGTCTAATGAGAATCAAGCATTCCTTTATAAATAGAGAGCCTTCCACACTGAGAATCATTCCATCGTTGAATCATACAAGTGACGGACGCACATTTTCTCTCTACATCCCTGTTATATTATCCAACTAAAATGGTAAGTCGCTACTTTCCTCCCTCTCCTCCCTTGAACGTAAACTTGATAGAATCTTTTTTATTTTCAGGCATCTTCTACATCTACTACACTGACAGGACAAAATGGTGGTCAGACGTTACAAGGTTCGCTACAATCAGATCATCTACAGCTGAGACCAGTGGAAGAAACAACAAAGTACATAATCCTACACCGCTACAGCGTAAATTTAAACAAGTCTTGCGTCATGAGGATCACAGCGTAGTACTGCGAACGGGAATGCTCCCTTCCACTGATGTGAAGATATTGAGCAATCAGTATGGGGATTACATACTCATCCCCGTGAGTCCGTACATTCGCCACCAACTTGACATTATTGAAGAGTACGTGACATTAAATATGGACATTCCTACACCTCTTGCTCAAGAGTGGAAGGCGAGAGATGAAAAGGATACTCCCTATAGAAAGATTTGGGATGGCAATCAAATTTGCCTACCATTATCACATTGGTGTAGTTATTATAAAAAGGATGGAGATCAATCAATACCCATCAGATGTGATGAGCTCGGAGAAGGTACTTGGGATATCATTTTCAAAGTGAATGGACTATATTATGGTCAGCATAAGGATAACAAAATAGCCTCTCTCTCGATATACACTGAATCCATCCTATATATTCCAAAGCCACCCAGCGTAGATGACATTATTGACGAAATCCTTAACAGCAGTGGTACGAAGCGCAAGTCGGAGAAGAATGCTGCATCAAAACGCAAATCAAAGAAGGAGAATTACTAGTCCTTTCCTAACTCTACCCTATGACAATTCGCTTATGTGCTTTGAGTGTCGTAGACGTGGTCTTATTAGATACATTTTACTTCTTCGTTGCCATCATATCATTTGTGTATTTTGTCGTGAAAAGCATCGATGTAATTCTTCATTTTGCAATATGTTATAGAACGTTTCCTTAGATATGTAATTTCCGTTTTAGGCTTCTATCATCATTTTTATGGATTGTGAGGGTGAACCTGTACAGGAGCTCAGTGCTATTGCTATGAACAATTGGTCATATCAGATTGTTAGTGTCTATCATCAACATGCCAACTGCGATCCCAATGTTGATCAATGGGCGAGAAAACACATTCATGGACTTAATCTGAAATATTTGCAAGACTATGGCTTTTCTTGTGAGAGTGCTCTTCTTATTGACTTTAAACGATGGTTAGCTACTTTCAATGTTATACGCATCTTTTGTAATAATCCTGGTAAGGAGAGGAAAGTATTTCCCAATCTAGTCATTAATGATATTTTGCTCCCACCTTGGGATAGTAGAGTGAATCAACACTATCATGAAGTCACGAAACGTTTTAAGGATTTGTGTGTTCCTATTTTGTCTGTTCGTTGTAGTAGCTACGTTCATAACCAATGCTTCTTTCCTCCTTACCTCAACACTGCCAAAGTCCTATATGGTTATCATTGCTCGCTATATGACAGTTACCAGCTGTATCTATTTTATCTGTTTCAAACCATTGATTTGTAATGCATGCTTGTTACAGTTATTCAATAAATGTTATTATGCGAAGAGCTGTTGTTGTTATCATGCGACGGATGGGTTAGATGAAGGGTGATCATATCTTTTTCAAAGGACTGTGAAACATTGATTTCCATGATGAGGATTTAAACAGTTAGATTTGATGACGAATAAGATTTACTAGTTTGCAAGTTAGACTAAGCGTTCTATTATTTGTAAATGAAAGATATAGTTTCAATAGTTTACACGTTAAAAATAAAGTTTCAATAGTGTGTATGTTAAGAATAAAGTTCTATCTGTTTGTATGTTAGAAATAAAATGAAGTTTCATCAGTTTACAAGTTAAGAATAAAGTTTTATCTGTTTGTATGTTAGAAATAAAACAAAGTTTCAACCGTTAACAAGTTAAAAATAAAGTTTCAATAGTTTACAAGTTAAAACTAATGTTTCAATAGTGCGTATGTTAAGAATAAAGTTCTATCTGTTTGTATGTTAGAAATAAAATGAAGTTTCATCAGTTTACAAGTTAAGAATAAAGTTTTATCTGTTTGTATGTTAGAAATAAAACAAAGTTTCAACCGTTAACAAGTTAAAAATAAAGTTTCAATAGTTTACAATTTAAAACTAATGTTTCAATAGTGCGTATGTTAAGAATAAAGTTTTATCTGTTTCTATGTTAGAAATAAAATGAAGCTTCACCAGTTTACAAGTTAAGAATAAAGTTTTATCAGCTTGTATGTTAGAAATAAAACAAAGTTTCAAGAGTTTACAAGTTTCAACAGTGTATACGTTAGAAATAAAGTTTTAGCTGTTTGTATGTTAAAAATAAAATAAAGTTTCAACCGTTTACAAGTTAAAAATGAAGTTTCAATAGTGTATATGTTAAGAATAAAGTTCTATCTGTTTATATGTTAGAAATAAAAATGAAGGTTCACCAGTTTACAAGTTAAGAATAAAGTTTTATCTGCTTGTATGTCAAAAATGAAATAAAGTTTCACCAGTTTACAAGTTAAAAAATAAAGTTTCAATAGTGTGTACGTTAGAAATAAAGTTTCAATAGTGTGTATGTTAAGAATAAAGCTTTATCTGTTTGTATGTTAGAATTAAAAAAACCGGTTTCAACCGTATACAAGTTAAAAATAAAGTTTCAATAGTTAACACGTTAAAAATAAAGTTTCAATAGTGTATATGTTAAGAATACAGTTCTATCTGCTTCTATGTTAGAAATAAAAATGAAGGTTCAACAGTTTACAAGTTAAGAATAAAGTTTTATCTCTTTGTATGTTAGACATAAAACAAAGTTTCAACCGTTAACAAGTTAAAAATAAAGTTTCAGATTAAAATAAAGTTTCAATAGTGTGTATGATGGAAATAAAGTTTAAGCGCTTTGTGCGTTAAAAATAAAGTTTCAACATTGTGTACGTTAAGAATAAAGTTCTATCTGTTTACATGTTAGAAATAAAAATGAAGGTTGACCAGTTTACGAGTTAAGAATAAAGTTTTATCTGTTTGTATGTTAGAAATAAAACAAAGTTTCAACCGTTAACAAGTTAAAAATAAAGTTTCAATAGTTTACAAGTTAAAACTAATGTTTCAATAGTGCGTATGTTAAGAATAAAGTTTTATCTGTTTCTATGTTAGAAATAAAATGAAGCTTCACCAGTTTACAAGTTAAGAATAAAGTTTTATCAGCTTGTATGTTAGAAATAAAATGAAGTTTCACCAGTTTACAAATTAAAAATAAAGTTTCAATAGTGTGTACGTTGGAAATAAAGTTTCAACCGTTTACAAGTTAAAAATAAAGTTTCAACAGTGTGTACGTTAGAAATAAAGTTTCAATAGTATGTATGTTAAGAATAAAGCTTTATCTGTTTGTATGTTAGAATTCAAAAACCGGTTTTAACCGTATACAAGTTAAAAATAAAGTTTCAATAGTTAACACGTTAAAAATAAAGTTTCAATAGTGTATATGTTAAGAATAAAGTTCTATCTGCTTCTATGTTAGAAATGAAAATGAAGGTTCACCAGTTTACAAGTTAAGAATAAAGTTTTATCTGTTTGTATGTTAGACATAAAACAAAGTTTCAACCGTTAACAAGTTAAAAATAAAGTTTCAGATTAAAATAAAGTTTCAATAGTGTGTATGATGGAAATAAAGTTTAAGCGCTTTGTGCGTTAAAAATAAAGTTTCAATAGTGTGTATGTTAAGAATAAAGTTCTATCTGTTTGTATGTTAGAAATAAAATGAAGTTTCATCAGTTTACAAGTTAAGAATAAAGTTTTATCTGTTTGTATGTTAGAAATAAAAGAAAGTTTCAACCGTTAACAAGTTAAAAATAAAGTTTCAATAGTTTACAAGTTAAAACTAATGTTTCAATAGTGCGTATGTTAAGAATAAAGTTTTATCTGTTTCTATGTTAGAAATAAAATGAAGCTTCACCAGTTTACAAGTTAAGAATAAAGTTTTATCAGCTTGTATGTTAGAAATAAAATGAAGTTTCACCAGTTTACAAATTAAAAATAAAGTTTCAATAGTGTGTACGTTAGAAATAAAGTTTCAACCGTTTACAAGTTAAAAATAAAGTTTCAACAGTGTCTACGTTAGAAATAAAGTTTTATCTGTTTGTAAAGTACGATCGTAGGATTTACTAGTTTGCAAGTTAGACTCAGCATTCTACTAGTTGTAAATGAAAATATCGTTTCAGCCGTTTACAAGTTAAAAATAAAGTTTCAACGGTGTGTTCGTTAGAAATAAAGTTTTAGCTGTTTATATGTTAGAAACAAAATAAAGTTTCAACAGTTTACAAGTTGAAAAATAAAGTTTCAACAGTGTGTACGTTAGAAATAAATGAAAGTAAGAACTTCATCGTATGAGTATTCAAAGCATGTTTTGTAAATCAAATGTGTGTGTAGTCCTGACATGATAGAATCGCGATAGAAATAAAGTTTCAGCCGTTTACAAGTTAAAAATAAAGTTTCAACGGTGTGTACGTTAGACATAAAGTTTTAGCTGTTTATATGTTAGAAACAAAATAAAGTTTCAACAGTTTACAAGTTGAAAAATAAAGTTTCAACAGTGTATACGTTAGAAATAAATGAAAGTAAGACCTTCATCGTATGAGTATTCAAGGCATGTTTTGTAAATCAAATGTGTGTAGTCCTGACATGATAGAATCGCGTTAGAAATAAAGTTTCAGCCGTTTACAAGTTAAAAATAAAGTTTTAGCTGTTTATATGTTAGAAACAAAATAAAGTTTCAACAGTTTACAGATTAAAATAAAGTTTCAACAGTATGTACGTTAGAAATAAAGTTTTAGCTGTTTATATGTTAGAAACAAAATAAAGTTTCAACAGTTTACAAGTTGAAAAATAAAGTTTTTCAACAGTGTGTACGTTAGAAATAAATGAAAGTAAGAACTTCATCGTATGAGTATTCAAAGCATGTTTTGTAAATCAAATGTGTGTAGTCCTGACATGATAGAATTAAGCTTGACAAACGCGTTTGTCAAGTTCATTTGATTCTATCATGTCAGGACTACACACATTTGATTTACAAAACATGCTTTGAATACTCATACGATGAAGGTCTTACTTTCATTTATTTCTAACGTACACACTGTTGAAACTTTATTTTTCAACTTGTAAACTGTTGAAACTTTATTTTGTTTCTAACATATAAACAGCTAATACTTTATTTCTAACGTACACACTGTTGAAACTTTATTTTAATCTGTAAACTGTTGAAACTTTATTTTGTTTCTAACATATAAACAGCTAAAACTTTATTTTTAACTTGTAAACGGCTGAAACTTTATTTCTAACGCGATTCTATCATGTCAGGACTGCACACATTTGATTTACAAAACATACTTTGAATACTCATACGATGAAGGTCTTACTTTCATTTATTTCTAACGTATAGACTGTTGAAACTTTGTTTTTCAACTTGTAAACTGTTGAAACTTTATTTTGTTTCTAACATATAAACAGCTAAAACTTTATGTCTAACGTACACACCGTTGAAACTTTATTTTTAACTTGTAAACGGCTGAAACTTTATTTCTATCGCGATTCTATCATGTCAGGACTACACACACATTTGATTTACAAAACATGCTTTGAATACTCATACGATGAAGTTCTTACTTTCATTTATTTCTAACGTACACACTGTTGAAACTTTATTTTTCAACTTGTAAACTGTTGAAACTTTATTTTGTTTCTAACATATAAACAGCTAAAACTTTATTTCTAACGTACACACCGTTGAAACTTTATTTTTAACTTGTAAACGGCTGAAACGATATTTTCATTTACAACTAGTAGAATGCTGAGTCTAACTTGCAAACTAGTAAATCCTGCGATCGTACTTTACAAACAGATAAAACTTTATTTCTAACGTAGACACTGTTGAAACTTTATTTTTAACTTGTAAACGGTTGAAACTTTATTTCTAACGTACACACTATTGAAACTTTATTTTTAATTTGTAAACTGGTGAAGCTTCATTTTATTTCTAACATAGAAACAGATAAAACTTTATTCTTAACATACGCACTATTGAAACATTAGTTTTAACTTGTAATCTATTGAAACTTTATTTTTAACTTGTTAACGGTTGAAACTTTGTTTTATTTCTAACATACAAACAGATAAAACTTTATTCTTAACTTGTAAACTGATGAAACTTCATTTTATTTCTAACATACAAACAGATAGAACTTTATTCTTAACATACGCACTATTGAAACATTAGTTTTAACTTGTAAACTATTGAAACTTTATTTTTAACTTGTTAACGGTTGAAACTTTCTTTTATTTCTAACATACAAACAGATAAAACTTTATTCTTAACTTGTAAACTGATGAAACTTCATTTTATTTCTAACATACAAACAGATAGAACTTTATTCTTAACATACAGACTATTGAAACATTATTTTTAACGTGTTAACTATTGAAACTTTATTTTTAACCTGTAAGCGGTTGAAACTTTGTTTTAATTCTAACATACAAGCAGATAAAACTTTATTCTTAACTTGTAAACTGACGAAACTTCATTTTATTTCTAACATATAAACAGATAGAACTATATTCTTATCATACACACTATTGAAACTTTATTCTCAACTTTTAAACTGGTGAAATTTTATTTCATTTCTGACATACAAGCAGATAAAACTTTATTCTTAACTTGTAAACTGGTGAACCTTCATTTTTATTTCTAACATATAAACAGATAGAACTTTATTCTTAACGTACACAATGTTGAAACTTTATTTTTAACGCACAAAGCGCTTAAACTTTATTTCCATCATACACACTATTGAAACTTTATTTTAATCTGAAACTTTATTTTTAACTTGTATACGGTTGAAACCGGTTTTTTAATTCTAACATACAAACAGATAAAGCTTTATTCTTAACATACACACTATTGAAACTTTATTTCTAACGTACACACTATTGAAACTTTATTTCTAACGTACACACTATTGAAACTTTATTTTTTAACTTGTAAACTGGTGAAACTTTATTTCATTTCTGACATACAAGCAGATAAAACTTTATTCTTAACTTGTAAACTGGTGAACCTTCATTTTTATTTCTAACATATAGACAGATAGAACTTTATTCTTAACATATACACTATTGAAACTTCATTTTTAACTTGTAAACGGTTGAAACTTTATTTTATTTTTAACATACAAACAGCTAAAACTTTATTTCTAACGTATACACTGTTGAAACTTGTAAACTCTTGAAACTTTATTTTATTTCTAACATACAAGCTGATAAAACTTTATTCTTAACTTGTAAACTGGTGAAGCTTCATTTTATTTCTAACATAGAAACAGATAAAACTTTATTCTTAACATACGCACTATTGAAACATTAGTTTTAACTTGTAATCTATTGAAACTTTATTTTTAACTTGTTAACGGTTGAAACTTTGTTTTATTTCTAACATACAAACAGATAAAACTTTATTCTTAACTTGTAAACTGATGAAACTTCATTTTATTTCTAACATACAAACAGATAGAACTTTATTCTTAACATACGCACTATTGAAACATTAGTTTTAACTTGTAAACTATTGAAACTTTATTTTTAACTTGTTAACGGTTGAAACTTTCTTTTATTTCTAACATACAAACAGATAAAACTTTATTCTTAACTTGTAAACTGATGAAACTTCATTTTATTTCTAACATACAAACAGATAGAACTTTATTCTTAACATACACACTATTGAAACATTATTTTTAACGTGTTAACTATTGAAACTTTATTTTTAACCTGTAAGCGGTTGAAACTTTGTTTTAATTCTAACATACAAGCAGATAAAACTTTATTCTTAACTTGTAAACTGACGAAACTTCATTTTATTTCTAACATATAAACAGATAGAACTATATTCTTATCATACACACTATTGAAACTTTATTCTCAACTTTTAAACTGGTGAAATTTTATTTCATTTCTGACATACAAGCAGATAAAACTTTATTCTTAACTTGTAAACTGGTGAACCTTCATTTTTATTTCTAACATATAGACAGATAGAACTTTATTCTTAACATATACACTATTGAAACTTCATTTTTAACTTGTAAACGGTTGAAACTTTATTTTATTTTTAACATACAAACAGCTAAAACTTTATTTCTAACGTATACACTGTTGAAACTTGTAAACTCTTGAAACTTTATTTTATTTCTAACATACAAGCTGATAAAACTTTATTCTTAACTTGTAAACTGGTGAAGCTTCATTTTATTTCTAACATAGAAACAGATAAAACTTTATTCTTAACATACGCACTATTGAAACATTAGTTTTAACTTGTAATCTATTGAAACTTTATTTTTAACTTGTTAACGGTTGAAACTTTGTTTTATTTCTAACATACAAACAGATAAAACTTTATTCTTAACTTGTAAACTGATGAAACTTCATTTTATTTCTAACATACAAACAGATAGAACTTTATTCTTAACATACGCACTATTGAAACATTAGTTTTAACTTGTAAACTATTGAAACTTTATTTTTAACTTGTTAACGGTTGAAACTTTCTTTTATTTCTAACATACAAACAGATAAAACTTTATTCTTAACTTGTAAACTGATGAAACTTCATTTTATTTCTAACATACAAACAGATAGAACTTTATTCTTAACATACACACTATTGAAACATTATTTTTAACGTGTTAACTATTGAAACTTTATTTTTAACCTGTAAGCGGTTGAAACTTTGTTTTAATTCTAACATACAAGCAGATAAAACTTTATTCTTAACTTGTAAACTGACGAAACTTCATTTTATTTCTAACATATAAACAGATAGAACTATATTCTTATCATACACACTATTGAAACTTTATTCTCAACTTTTAAACTGGTGAAATTTTATTTCATTTCTGACATACAAGCAGATAAAACTTTATTCTTAACTTGTAAACTGGTGAACCTTCATTTTTATTTCTAACATATAAACAGATAGAACTTTATTCTTAACGTACACAATGTTGAAACTTTATTTTTAACGCACAAAGCGCTTAAACTTTATTTCCATCATACACACTATTGAAACTTTATTTTAATCTGAAACTTTATTTTTAACTTGTATACGGTTGAAACCGGTTTTTTAATTCTAACATACAAACAGATAAAGCTTTATTCTTAACATACACACTATTGAAACTTTATTTCTAACGTACACACTATTGAAACTTTATTTCTAACGTACACACTATTGAAACTTTATTTTTTAACTTGTAAACTGGTGAAACTTTATTTCATTTCTGACATACAAGCAGATAAAACTTTATTCTTAACTTGTAAACTGGTGAACCTTCATTTTTATTTCTAACATATAGACAGATAGAACTTTATTCTTAACATATACACTATTGAAACTTCATTTTTAACTTGTAAACGGTTGAAACTTTATTTTATTTTTAACATACAAACAGCTAAAACTTTATTTCTAACGTATACACTGTTGAAACTTGTAAACTCTTGAAACTTTATTTTATTTCTAACATACAAGCTGATAAAACTTTATTCTTAACTTGTAAACTGGTGAAGCTTCATTTTATTTCTAACATAGAAACAGATAAAACTTTATTCTTAACATACGCACTATTGAAACATTAGTTTTAACTTGTAATCTATTGAAACTTTATTTTTAACTTGTTAACGGTTGAAACTTTGTTTTATTTCTAACATACAAACAGATAAAACTTTATTCTTAACTTGTAAACTGATGAAACTTCATTTTATTTCTAACATACAAACAGATAGAACTTTATTCTTAACATACGCACTATTGAAACATTAGTTTTAAATCAATGGTTTGAAACAGATAAAATAGATACAGCTGGTAACTGTCATATAGCGAGCAATGATAACCATATAGGACTTTGGCAGTGTTGAGGTAAGGAGGAAAGAAGCATTGGTTATGAACGTAGCTACTACAACGAACAGACAAAATAGGAACACACAAATCCTTAAAACGTTTCGTGACTTCATGATAGTGTTGATTCACTCTACTATCCCAAGGTGGGAGCAAAATATCATTAATGACTAGATTGGGAAATACTTTCCTCTCCTTACCAGGATTATTACAAAAGATGCGTATAACATTGAAAGTAGCTAACCATCGTTTAAAGTCAATAAGAAGAGCACTCTCACAAGAAAAGCCATAGTCTTGCAAATATTTCAGATTAAGTCCATGAATGTGTTTTCTCGCCCATTGATCAACATTGGGATCGCAGTTGGCATGTTGATGATAGACACTAACAATCTGATATGACCAATTGTTCATAGCAATAGCACTGAGCTCCTGTACAGGTTCACCCTCACAATCCATAAAAATGATGATAGAAGCCTAAAACGGAAATTACATATCTAAGGAAACGTTCTATAACATATTGCAAAATGAAGAATTACATCGATGCTTTTCACGACAAAATACACAAATGATATGATGGCAACGAAGAAGTAAAATGTATCTAATAAGACCACGTCTACGACACTCAAAGCACATAAGCGAATTGTCATAGGGTAGAGTTAGGAAAGGACTAGTAATTCTCCTTCTTTGATTTGCGTTTTGATGCAGCATTCTTCTCCGACTTGCGCTTCGTACCACTGCTGTTAAGGATTTCGTCAATAATGTCATCTACGCTGGGTGGCTTTGGAATATATAGGATGGATTCAGTGTATATCGAGAGAGAGGCTATTTTGTTATCCTTATGCTGACCATAATATAGTCCATTCACTTTGAAAATGATATCCCAAGTACCTTCTCCGAGCTCATCACATCTGATGGGTATTGATTGATCTCCATCCTTTTTATAATAACTACACCAATGTGATAATGGTAGGCAAATTTGATTGCCATCCCAAATCTTTCTATAGGGAGTATCCTTTTCATCTCTCGCCTTCCACTCTTGAGCAAGAGGTGTAGGAATGTCCATATTTAATGTCACGTACTCTTCAATAATGTCAAGTTGGTGGCGAATGTACGGACTCACGGGGATGAGTATGTAATCCCCATACTGATTGCTCAATATCTTCACATCAGTGGAAGGGAGCATTCCCGTTCGCAGTACTACGCTGTGATCCTCATGACGCAAGACTTGTTTAAATTTACGCTGTAGCGGTGTAGGATTATGTACCTTTGTTGTTTCTTCCACTGGTCTCAGCTGTAGATGATCTGATTGTAGCGAACCTTGTAACGTCTGACCACCATTTTGTCCTGTCAGTGTAGTAGATGTAGAAGATGCCTGAAAATAAAAAAGATTCTATCAAGTTTACGTTCAAGGGAGGAGAGGGAGGAAAGTAGCGACTTACCATTTTAGTTGGATAATATAACAGGGATGTAGAGAGAAAATGTGCGTCCGTCACTTGTATGATTCAACGATGGAATGATTCTCAGTGTGGAAGGCTCTCTATTTATAAAGGAATGCTTGATTCTCATTAGACAACAATCCTCATTGGAGAATAGAATCAAGTTGATTCCCACTCTCACCGATGCTTCATTCGCCCGCTAGCGCTCATCGTCTCCTTTCACCGTCTCGACTAAAGCTCTATTGTATTCTTCCGTTGATAGGTGTGGTAAAACACGGGTGGGCAAATGTGTGTCGTCGCGCCATTGATAATAATACTCCAACAGTAGGCGACCATGCTTGAATACGCGCCTTGGATATTTCAGCAAAGTCTCATCAATCAATTTCCTACTTTGAGCCTCTCTCATGAATACAATGTGGCAGACAAGCTCGTTGTGGGGGAGGGTGTGGGCATACACCAATGGTTGAATGTAGGTCGTAAGCATATCATCATTCATCATGAGTTGGAAGCCTATCACTGAAGGTAGCTCGACATACGCCCTTAGAGTCACCTAAACAATGTCCTCCATGCTCTGGGAAACTACCTGCGCCATCGGCTTAATCGCTCCTCTCATCGTCAAAAGAATGTACATAGCTCATGCACTCCAACTCTCTCAGTGCTGTAGGCGTATTTTATACCACCCATCCCTACGCTCCTCTAGTGTTAACTTTCGTTTAGCAAAAAGTCGTCCTGAAATTTCAACGACGGAGTAAAAGTTTGAGATGATACACTCCTGGCAAACTAACTCATGAAGTAGCTTTGCTGTGATACATTTCTATCTGTAAACATATGGTAATGTTAAAGTGAATCTAAAACTTTTCGGCTTATTAATTGTTCATCGTTGCATCAACGCTTTAACTCGTGAACAGTTATAATTTTATTTTAATTTACACTTAGTCTAACTTGTAAACTAGTAAATCTTGCGATCTTATTTTTACAAACAGTTATACCTTAATTTCTAACATACACACTATTGAAACTTTATTTCTAACGCATACACTATTGAAACGTTATTTCTAACTTGTAAACTCTTGAAACTTTATTTTGATATACAAACAGCTAAAACTTTATTTCTAACGTATACACCATTGAAACTTTATTTTGATATACAAACAGCTAAAACTTTATTTCTAACGTATACACCATTGAAACTTTATTTTTTAACTTGTAAACTGGTGAAACTATATCTTTCATTTACAAATAGTAGAACGCTTAGTCTAACTTGTAAATCTTATGACACTTCATATGGGTGATGATGGTAGATGAAATAGTGTTAAATAAAATTAAGATAGCTTACATGATTCTGGGATAGCAGTCGACTGTGATCCATGTGTAAAGAGCTTGTTAGACTACGGAAGAGAGAAGTGTGTTATGTTGCGTGTGGCGCGTGAGTGTCCTCCCATTTCATTCCATTCATCAATTCGTCTCATTGATAGAGACAGGTAGAACTCATGGTTCTCATAACGTATGCAATGGAAAGTTTTAGGCAACCTTCGACAGTTGGCTAAATGTCGCCCTGACGCGAATGCATACTACGTTGAGACAGAGGCAATCACTTGCAAACATGACGCAGAGAGGTTTAACAAGATTGACCATTGCCGAATGTCCCTTGCGGTATACATAGCTACGGGTTTCACCGCCGCCCTTTACAGGAACGCCCGTCGAAAGGAAGTATTACACCGAACTTCATTTGCAACGTTCAAGTTGACTGATAGCAGATTCAACTTAATGATAGTATTCGCCAGTCCGAAGACTGCCCAGGGCAAACCGCGAGGAGGTTCTATCATGTCTTGCCCCATGGTGGCCCTTAAGAGAGCCGATGGTTCGTTCTCGGGGGGTGTGAATTTGACTATTGGCTGGAATAATCAATGGGTATGACGGTTAGGTTGTCATAGACCCTATACCGCCGAGGTCGTACTGGTGCATCTGGCACCTTTCGGATGCGGGTGGTATTTGGAGTCCACACTTCATCCGTCCAAACGATCCTCTTGATCTTCCCCTTCTTCTCATCCTCCTCATCCCACTCGTCGAGGATGACGAACTCGGGAATGGCGTTGTCTTCATCGGTGAAGACGGGAATGTTGTCGGTAGATGTCGCTTCCATCGTGACTTCAAATTGAATGAGAAGCGCTACAATCTTCTGGCTTATATAGGGTTTTCAACAATGAATTGCTCAACAGCGAATCAGAATGCTTCAGGGATAGCAATCGACTGCATAATGTTCAAGTTGACTGATAGCAGATTCAACTTAATGATAGTATTCGCCAGTCCGAAGACTGCCCAGGGCAAACCGCGAGGAGGTTCTATCAAATCTTGCCCCATGGTGGCCCTTAAGAGAGCCGGTGGTTCGTTCTCGGGATGATTGAAAAAATATGGGACTCAAGCTTGCCGCTTCGCCTCCGGCTCGTTGACGGAAGCAGGTGGGCGCTTCTCTTTGATATCTGTAAAGAAAGAAGTTGTTAGTTATCATCTTGAACTCTAAGTTACTTGTTTTAACTTACAGATCTTCTCCGGACGTGGTTCGAACAGGAATCCTGTGATTGCCTCCTTATGGTCGAATGTAAAATGAAGGCATTCGATACCTTTTTTAGCCCTGCTGTAACACATTTCGTCTCTGCCACGTTCACAGAGGAGCGGTCTTGCGGGCACACGTCCTTTCTTATCTAGGGGAATGTGGAGGTGACTTGATCGTCGAGTACTGCTACTCATCACTTGTTGGTGCAGCTCCTGATTAGTCGCCACCACCTTCCCCAACTGCTTTCGCAGCCCTTCCACCTCCTCCCTCATCTTTCTCAACTCCTTCTCTTGACTCTCTCTCTCGATCAGGAGCTGTTCTTCTTTAGCCTTACTAGCGAGGTGCGAGAACCTCTCGCGATCGAGCTCTCCTTCTTTCTCAAAAAGACTAGCTTGAGTCTTCTTGAGCTCCTGAGTGACTCGCGAGAGGTTCTCGGAACTCGCTTTATAGAAGAAACAGTCCCTCTTCCACACCTCCAACTCATTCTTCAACTTGTCATAGTTATCGACCAGTGGTGGGCGCATAATGAAGTTGCGACATTGAGCCGCAATCCCACCACTGCTCGATAACTTAGCCGGCTGCACCTCGCTATCGAGGTCAACTTCCCTCACCGCCTCTACCTCGCTATCGAGGTAGACACTCTCGACTAGGTCAGCCTTCGTCGAGCCTTTTTCCTCCTCCTCCTCTTCCTCACTGTCGCTGCTACTAGTAGCCGACTCATCGCTAGAGGAGGAGGAGGATTTACTCGACTTCGGAGAAGACTCAATCGGGGTGGGTGAGAGAGCCTTTGCTGGCACGCTAGATGAAGGAGCCTCTGCTGACGCGATAGACTCGACAGCACACTGAGTCTCCAGAATCGGGGTGGGTGAGAGAGCCTTTGCTGGTGCACTAGATGAGGGAGGCTTTGGTGACGCGATAGCCTCGACAGCGCACTGAGTCTCCAGAGCTTTTAACTCTGAGCTGAAGAGACTTTGCTTCGCCTCCTCAGTCAGCTCTGGTTGACTGCAGCTGCTATGCTTCGCATGCCACTCCGGTAACGTCTCGACAAGGCGAGATGCATTATGGCTGCTGCAAAAGTATCGAATGCCCCCTACCATTCGCTTATTTACACAAGAGTGTTTCTTGAAGGCATCACTACGAAAAATCTTTGCACAAACGCAGAGCTTGAAAGCCGTCTTGGCATTATTGTAGTTAACCATTTTCTGAAGTGAAAAGGGGAAAACAATGATTATAATTCCGTAAACGTTTGATAGCAAACGATTGATTCCTAGTTTATAAAAACGGAAAAGAATGATTTTACACTTAGTGAGATGATAGATTTGAGTGTAGTGAGTGGCACTAGATCCCGTCGACAGCCCGAAGGCCTTGTACTGATCACTAGGGAAGTGAGAGATCTTCCCCGATACCCGCTATTTACAGCTTAAGACATCATTGTCACTGCCCCGAAGTGGTAACAGCAACGCCGAGTCAAAGGTAGTGAACAGTAGCTGGGATCTAACCCCTCAAAGCTGCCTTAGACTTAGTTAAATTTGAAATCTGATAGTAGATTTGAACTCAGCATACTTGAAAACCCCAGAAAACCTCCAAAACTAGTGAATTTAAATTTTTCAACTTTTTAGCACTACCTATGAAATTTTATAAGTAGTCTGTCACTTAGGCCAGGTCAATAGCGACCGAACCCTTTTTTGAATCAAGTCAAACGGACTTGTAGAAGCAAAGTTATAAGCCTTTAAAGTTTTGGAGTCTTTTATGGCCTGGAGACGAAGGCCATCTCCTGGCTAACCTCTAAGTCTGACGGCTTAGCTGATATCAGCAATGAAATTTTCTAAGTCGGTTTCTTACAGAAACTCGGAATTTGGAATGTCCGAAGCTATCATCGGAGCTCAGAGAGATGACTTACCGTTGACAATCTCTCGTCTTAATGAAAAGTCTCCGTCGGTTCCCAGCTTATATAGTGTGTGGCGATCAGCTGATGACGTAATACCCATCATCCAAACACTAAAAATCCCGTCTATCTCCGGTTCTAGTGCTCCGATTGAGCTGGAAATACACCATTTCCATGTAGAATTTGACGCTGAATCCGAATCTGGCCTCCGTTTTCCCATCCGATGCTTCGTTTTGGCTCTACAGTAGGCAGCCATCGCAAAAATTCTAACTCGGTCGTTTTTCCGAAAAATGTTGAACATTTTTCTCGCCGATTGACTTGAAACTCTCCGATTGACATGAAACTCACCATACAGATAAAGACTTTCACGCTGATTCCAAATCTGAAATCTGTTTTCCCATCCGATGCTTCGTTTTGAAGCTACAGCCCAAAACGTCCCAAATTCTAACTCTGTCGTTTTTCGACAATGTCCCAAAATCTTAAATGGCGTCTCACATCTAAACGAAGACAGATAGGAACAAGCCGATTCTTTCACTGAATTTGTCTCACTCTTAGCTTTCAAACGAGCTATCGCACGACAAAATCCGTCCACTGGAAGCCAAAATCGAAGCAAGCTGTCCAGAGGGGGGGGACGTCAGTGAAATTTCAAAATTTGATGAAAAATGTTTTGGTGACGGTCCCAGGTCGAAATTCCACACTTTGGAAAATTTTCAAAATTTTACCCATACAAAGCCACTCTGACACTTAGGATTTTTTCAGGTGAGCGAGCTCCGACCTAAAATCTTGTAACCGCTCTAACTTTTGAACGAAGACAGATAGGAACAAGCCGATTCTTTCACTGAATTTGTCTCACTCTTAGCTTTCAAACGAGCTATCGCACGACAAAATCCGTCCACTGGAAGCCAAAATCGAAGCAAGCTGTCCAGAGGGGGGGGGACGTCAGTGAAATTTCAAAATGTGATGAAAAATGTTTTGGTGACGGTCCCAGGTCGAAATTCCACACTTTGGAAAATTTTCAAAATTTTACCCATACAAAGTCACTCTGACACTTAGGATTTTTTCAGGTAAGCGAGCTCCGACCTAAAATCTTGTAACCGCTCTAACTTTTGAACGAAGACAGATAGGAACAAGCCGATTCTTTCACTGAATTTGTCTCACTCTTAGCTTTCAAACGAGCTATCGCACGACAAAATCCGTCCACTGGAAGCCAAAATCGAAGCAAGCTGTCCAGAGGGGGGGGGACGTCAGTGAAATTTCAAAATTTGATGAAAAATGTTTTGGTGACGGTCCCAGGTCGAAATTCCACACTTTGGAAAATTTTCAAAATTTTACCCATACAAAGTCACTCTGACACTTAGGATTTTTTCAGGTGAGCGAGCTCCGACCTAAAATCTTGTAACCGCTCTAACTTTTGAACGAAGACAGATAGGAACAAGCCGATTCTTTCACTGAATTTGTCTCACTCTTAGCTTTCAAACGAGCTATCGCACGACAAAATCCGTCCACTGGAAGCCAAAATCGAAGCAAGCTGTCCAGAGGGGGGGGGGACGTCAGCCGAAAATTTTTTCTCTCCGATTGATTTGAAACTCACCATAGCGATGCAGAATTTCACGCTGAATCCGAATCTGACCTCCGTTTTCTCATCCGATGCTTCGTTTTGACGCTACACACCAAAACGTCCCAAATTCTAACTCTGTCGTTTTTCGAAAAATGTTGAAAATTTTTTCTCACCGATTGCCTTGAAACTCACCATACCGATGCAGAATTTCACGCTGAATACGAATCCGACCTCCGTTTTCTCATCCGACCACTCCTTCCACTCGAAACAACCCATTTTACAACCCAACATTCAGCAGATTGCACGAAAAACATCACACACTATAGCCTCAAGACTAATCCTGGCGGTCGCCCAAGTCCACCACGACCGACGCTCTATCGTTCCAGAGGGGGGGGACTCAGACCCGAAGCACCACGGCGGCCGACCACGACAATCTGCCGTTCCAGAGGGGGGGGGACGTCAGCGATGGCGGCCATCTTGCGCTATCTGGTGTTCGCCGTTTTCTTACTACTAACCTCTACAAAGTGAATCTCTCCTCATAGTAAATTAAATTTTTGACAGGCTTGTTACATCCTGTTGCAGGCTTACATCTTATTACAGGTTGTTGCATATCTCTACATAGTGAACATTTTCATATTGAATATATTATTTAGTCCTTTTGTTGTCTCGACCTTCACATAATGAATATTTTACATCAAGTAGGCTTATGTATTTATCCTTTATTATACTTTGTAATTGATGCGCATCCCATGTACGTGTACTACCATTATTGAGGCGATAAGTTCGATGATATCTATTATTCCAAAGTTTCCTAAGTTGTTAAAGTTTGCGAGTCTACAATCTAAATTTGGATGCAAATATACAGTTGATGTAGCTAATAGTTTCAAGCTGCGTGCTCTTTTTAGCTTTTTCAAGCGTACCGACTGTTGAGTCAGATCAGGGAATTCCTTGAAGGAAAAATGACTGGCAGCTAGATCAACAAGCTTTTGATCGACTAGAAAACATGATTGCTTCGGTTGACGAGCGATGCACTGTACAAACTCGCATTGACAGTTATTTCCATCGTTCATAATTATTGATGTATGTAGCTGATATTGTAAATGATTATTTTATAATAGTTACATTATGAATCTTTAGTGCATATTATCATTTAATATGACATTGTGATACAATGCAGTATTACTGTCAATTGCCTCTATAAAATTTGCTTTCTAAATACATGAATTAGTTTTAATTATTTTGTATGATTGTTTTGACTTTATATGTTTACTTTAAAACAAATATGACATCAAATTTTAGAAAACCTATTCATAGTGAACTCTCCTCATAGTGAATTTTTTTATCTGGTCCCTTAAACTTCACTATGTAGAGGTTTGACTGTACCAAGGTAACGGTAATTCCGGCACTGCGACTCCTAGTTGTAAATGAACTTTGGATAAGCACTTATGGTGTATAATTCCAACTCACTCACATTCTTTTACACGAGATTCAGAATTGCAAAAGATTTTAGCGACAAAAAAGTGCCTACGTATCAAAAGAATATTTGAATAAATTAAGCATCAGATATTCAAATAGATATTCAAACAGTTCCATTCCTAAGTTCCTCTGCTTCGAATCTATTGTTATCTTTGAAGTTCCTAAAGAAAAGGACATTTCATATCATTCAATATGAAATCTCTAAACTTTTTAGCAAGGAAGTTTTGATCTCTCGAGAGAGTATAAAGAAATAAGATCGTCCTCTAAAGACGATAAGAATTTGATTGACTTGTAAACAAGAAGAATCGACTGACTTGAGATTTAGATTAAGGAATTCGATCTCTTTTCGTGCATGAGCTTCAGAATTGACTTTATTTCATCACCGCCTGTGAATTAAGAGATTTCTGGTAACTATGCAATTGCAAGTTAATTTGACAAAGAAAAAAAGTTTTCGCATTCAATTTGACATGATTTTGAGGATGTGCACAGATTTTACGTTTCAATGATTTCCATTTACTATCACGGTGCCTTCAGAGAGTGAAGTAATTGGATTTTGTGGCCTTACACAAAAGTTCACAACCAAATGCAATTTCTACAGGTTATGAAGAAGAAATAGTCATTTACAGAGGCATAATTGCCAGGATATTTTGAAAGGAAGGGAAAGGAAATTATTTCGGGGATGGCCAAAGTTTAAATATAAATTCAAATAAAATATATTTTTGATAGTTGCTTTTCTGTATAAAAACTGCAATTTAAATTATTACCATTTTGAACAGTGTTGGCTGTTTTTGAATTACAACAGTAAATTTCGGTCCTATAGGGCGGCCTACTTTTGATGAATGATTTTTGCTACTCATTTGTTCTACAAACAAAGTAGGTGCACATATATTTTTTGATGCACGTAAAACAACAATCATTATCCAAATCTACATGCATATTTGAAAATGCTTTCATCAAAGCAGGCCATTTCAGTCACTTCCCACGTATACGCCGTAAATAAAACAGAAGGCATGATCAAATTAACATTATGTGGGTAGTCAAAGGTGTTGGTATAGAGTAAGTATATTTTTGAAATAATGAAGATGGGCTAGACATTTTTTGTTACTGTGGTAGGAGCTCAAAAACCTTTTGATGGTCAGCTCAATATCTTTATTTGTTCGAGTACTTTCACAAAACGACGCATTGCATTCTCAAGAGTAAGTATATAAGTTATAGTAGCAACTCAGTATTGATTAAATCCCCAATGTGTATGCAGTTTCGATATTATTAGATGAACTCGAGTTGAGACCACATGTGAGATAATCAAATTTTTGCAGTTTTGAAGAACCTTCCACGGAATTGACTGATCATGATAGCAATACAGAAGTAATAACAATATTTTACATATCCTCCGTGTCATGACAGCCTTGAAGAGGCAATGTTTGTTCAAATAGCAATTGGATGGGTTACTTTCACTTTAAGGCTCATCCTTAGAAGTAAGAATGTTTTCTTAAGCGTGAACATGTCACGATCTACCTGCCACTAAAAGAGCAAAATATCATAATCAAAGACAATTATCGCAATAAACAAAGGATGTAAGTGGGTCCATTGTTCAGACTCAAGAAATGAAACAAATTTATTTAGTGATTCATGAAATAAAATAAAAAAAATCTTGAAATTTCATTCCAAGTGGCAGAATAAGATCCATGAAGACTTGCATTATAATGCGGGTCACGTAATTTCTTTGATGATAAGCTTAATTTCTACCCAATTAAAAAGCTTGTTAGTAAATTTTCATTTCTTTTGATATAAGTTTTAGTCCGGCAGCCAGAACGAATTTCTGCAGGGAACGAGGCCGAAAGTGAGACTTTCACAGAATGATGTACACCCTATGCCTACTACGAATTCGGCACGTCTGCCGAGTTCTAGTGAGTTCCTCTTCTTGTCAGACAGGATCAAAGAAAAACACATGTAAATCCAATGCGACGCAGATTGCAGCTTTTGGCTAAAATGAAATTTTGTATGTTTTCTCTGATTAAACGAAAAGTACTTAACCCACAGTCATAATTTTTGGCATGGAATGTCTTCAGGTCATTTCCTATTATGTGCATGTGCTACTATCATGCATCTGATCGGCAATGTATGTGAGAATGTGGTGGAATGTGGATAAAAAATTGCTTAAAATGTTTGTGTTTGCCGACATTAAGAGGCTCGCCAAATCTAAATGGGTGCATGAAGATGAAAGGAAATTACCTGAAGACATTCCATGCCAAAAATTATGACTGTGGGTTAAGTACTTTTTGTTTAATCACAGAAAACATAGAAAATTTCATTTCAACCAAAAACTGCAATATGCGTCCCATTGGATTAACATGTGTTTTTCTTTGATCCTGTCTGACAAGAAGAGGAACTCACTAGAACTCGGCAGACGTGCAGATTCCTAGTAGACATAGGGTGTACATCATTCTGTGAAAGTCTCACTTTCGGCCTCGTTCCCTGCAGAAACTCGTTCTGGCTGCCGGACTATTTCATTCTACTTATATAGAGGCACCAAATCGCTAATATACATGCACAGGAAAGATTTGTAAAAAAAATAGGCTAAAAAGCCTAAAAAGCTTCCTAAAAATCGATCAAATATTTTTAGACCACAGGAACGCAATCTCCGCAAAAAACTGAATATCTTGATACAAAACTTTTCATTGCATGCTGACTTTTTCTCATTGACTAAACCCTCGCCACATACACTGGCGTGGTTTTCCGAACGCGCCTCACCGTGTGGGGCCTGCTGATCTCCCAAACTATTGCACACATCAATCAAATAGGCATTGAAAGGGAATTCAGTTTTCTATCTAAGCTCATCCCTGGGCTTAATTTTTAACCGCCAATTTTTAACAAATTTCCATTAGATCGCTATTTTGAAAAGGAAAATGACAACAAAAACTAATAAACCATATACTAGCGAAAGATATGGTCAAGGAGGTTGATAAAAGGATAGCTCTGAGATTACATCATTGTATTAGATGAAGTCAAAAGTTAAATAATTCAAATTTTTAGTTCAGCTCAATTATCATTAAAATCGCACATTTTAGTATTTAGTTTCTGCAGGTGAAGAAACCATAGAATTAAATATTTTGTTTATCTGCTTCGGTTTGCTAGAAGTGTGATTAATACGAAATGGACGTCACATCGAGGGACCTATTAGGTGTGCAAGAAGGAATTCCTAATACCTTACAGAGATAGGAAAAAAAGTCGTGCGTCGCTTGCGGATTAATGTGAGTTCCAGCAAAGTGCTTCGATTGCCAAAATTCCTTCAGATTCAATGAATTCAGATCATTGCCCACAAGTTTTCTGCATAATGTTGGCCCTTCCGATCATTATTAAAGAAAGTAGCAGGCGTACGAAAATTAGTTCACTTGATGATCCTCTCCTCGGCATTGCTCACTGTATAGTGCATACATTGAATCGAAGCCACACATCGATGTGTGTTTTGGTGTGTGAGACGTGATATCACAGCACGCAGGCATCTCTCACTGGCTCTCGTGTCCCCTGCTGGCAGCTTATTGTTTGCCATTTCCAATAGCAAGCGATATACGAATTATCCATTCGAGAAGGAGCAAGTTGTCAATTCTGTGATGTGCCATTACGATATTAAGGCTACATACAATTCTTCCTTTCTAGGAAACCGAAGCGCGTGCAGATGAATCTAATTCTGTGTGAAGAAACAATCCAATTCGGTGACTTTTATCGAGACACTGAGGCTAAAAGCAAAATGATTCTTAAACATTTCAGTAATTGCTGTTCAGATGCAGAATTAGAAAGTACAAAAATAATAAAAAATTTCAAACATGCATACAGAATAAGTATACAATTTCAAATTCAAAGATTTTGCATTTGTGAATATCTCAATATTAATAGGAAGAATCCTTTATGTAATCTCAAATTGTTTCATCAAAAATTGATGTCGCAATATACATCAGAAATGAATATATACCGAAATCAGCCAAACTATTTCCAACATTCAAATTTTAAAATAGCTCTCACGCTAAAAGTTTTGTGCCAAATTCATTATCTTACTGTTAAAAGTTGCATAGTACGTAGAATGTACTCAAAAAATTCGTCATGGGGCGAAGACTAGTTGAAATTCAATGACCTTTGATAATTTCTCATAATCATTATTTCATACATGTGCAACCATAGAGTAGGGATATGTAGGTAGAGTGTCGACTCAAAAAACTATCTGTATACAGTGAAACTTTTTATATGAAAAGATTCACTTTCTTGCGGAGATGACGTTCCCGTGGTCCAAAAAATTATTTGAGCATTTTTGAAAATAGTCAAAATTTTGCCAATTTATATACTACCGAGATGACGCCTCCATATAAGTAGTATAAAACAAGTTGGATATCAAAATGAATGAATATTTGCTGATAAGCATCCTAAGTAAGCGGAAATCAAGCTGATTATCAAGGGAATTTCATGATCCGTATTATAATGGAAGTCTTGATGAAAAAGTCGCGATATTATTCGTGCTTTCTTGGCTGAAATTTAAAGTTTTTAATTCAATTTTTACCGACATGATTTTATGATTCACTAGATTTTTGTTTTATTTCTTGAATCTGAATAGTGATGTGGACCCATTTTCATCTTTCAAAGTCAATTGAAATCATTGTCTTTGATTCTGTTATTTTGCTGTGCCAGTTGCAGGTTGCTTGTGATATGATCACTCTTGAGAAAATACTCTTGAGGTTGAGCATGAAAGTAATAGGAAACCATCGAATTGCTAGTTTAACAAACATTAACTCTCCAAGGCTGTCATGAGAATCTGTGAAATGCCATCATTCCTTCTGCATTGCAATCATGATCAACTCAGCGGTTGTGTCTGACGGTTGTGTCTTGAGGCTTGCTCCGATGGTACAGCGTTTTTCTCAAATTACCCGGGTAACAGTTGCCGTACACAGAAGATTTTTGTATCATTTGTTTCACCGTCTCCTGATCGTTGGCATCGTGCAAATTATTATTGAATTCTCTTCGATTCGCTTCGAATTTTCGGCATTATTCAACTTTGAATATTACTTCGGCGAAGTGATCTCTTTGTTCTGATATTGCATCTGGGATTTATTCTCCCCTTGTTCGCGCTGATATCGGTCGACGTCATCACTTCTCCCATCTCGCCTCCATCCGCAATCTGAATTAAGTGCTGCTGCTACAACGTCTTCCGTGCTCTCAAATTCATCACTGCAATCAGTTTCCCGCGTTAGTATTGCCCAAAACTTTCCCTTCTCAGGGAAAAATTCTGCAGGGAAAATATTGCTGCGATAAATTGTGACCTTACTCCACCTCCTCTTCTAGCACAATAGCAAATGTCTGAAAGGCGAAGCTCTCGATCTGGGTCTCAAAACGCATCTTTGATGGATGAAATCAGATTACTGTTTTCCGAATTTGAATCACGAATTAGCGCCAAAATTGATGCCTTGACGTCAAGAATTGATCAGATAGAATCGAACTTTGATGGTCTACGACTCAATCAAGCGAAAATTGACATCAATATCAAACATATGAAAGACGTAATCACCTCTCAACAATTGTATATAGAAAAGCAAGAGAATAGCATCAGAGCCAATAATTTGATGGCACATGGAATTCCAGAGTCTGGTTTATTAACGGATGATTCTGTTTTGTTGAGTGAGGACATTACAAAGCTTCAATATATTTGCAATAAAATTGATTCAGATTTTAACAAGGCTGACATAGTCTCTACGTCTCGAATTGGTCGTCACGATGAAAACAAAGTAAGACCATTGAAGATAATTTTTGCTAACCGCGAAGCAAAGAATTGCGCTTTATTTAACCAAAAGCGTACCCGTGCAGATGCATCACTTTCTTCACAAAATATTTTCTTTGTCAAAGATTTATCAGTTCTACAGCGGAAAGAGGAGAACCGATTAAGAGACGTTTGCAAGGAGTTGAGAGCCTCGAATTCAGATGGAAGTAAAATTTTCATCAAATCAGGAAGATTGTTCAAAGATGGTAAAGTTCTAGATCGTATTGATATTTCTAAACAACTGTTTTGACAAATTGGCACAGTTGGCGTGTATTCATTAGCTCAGAAGTATGTTTCGTATGTTAATCGCTATTACATTGAAACGTCTCATTCCCTTTCAACTTCATTAATAGATTTGGCAAAATGCAGTCGCAAAGTTCAAGATCAATGTTCCGATACTTTTAAGATTGGATTATTCAACGCTCGCTCCGTGTGTTCTTTTGAAAAATGCTCCGAAATTTCCCTGTTCATCGATGACAATGATATAGATATTATGTTCCTGACTGAGACTTGGCTTCGTTCTGTAGGAGATGAACATTTTTGTGGAGCATTGTCCTCTTCAACCCATCTAATGAATTCCTTTCCTCGTACGACATCAAGAGGTGGTGGTATTGGCATTATATATAAACGGAGTCTTCGTCATGTGAGTTTCATTGCGTCGTTTCCGTTTGTGCACACAACTTTTGAATTGATGCAATTATCAATAATGGTAAAAAAGCTTTCTCTAACATTCTTTTGTGTTTATCGTCCTCCTCCAAGCTCTAAGAACCAGCTAAAAGTTTCAACATTTTTTGACGAATTTTCAGTATTTCTCGACTATGTCAATTTGATTCAAGATTATGTTTGTATTGTTGGTGACTTTAATTTTCATATTGATAATTACAAGGATACCAGCGCAATGAAATTCTTAAAATTCCTGCAGATGTTTGATTTGAAGCAAGTTGTAATGCATCCAACGCATATAAAGGGTCACATTCTGGATTTGGTTATTTTACGTGAGTCAGATGAGTTGATATTCACTGTGGAAACTTCTGATACCTTGGAATCTGATCACCGTGTTGTTCTTACTAACTTTTGCATAGAAACATTACATACTACTTCTACCGCTGCTTGTCGCAATTTATGGCGTATTGATCATTCTGCGTTTGGTCATGATTTATCTGATGGATTAAAAAGCTTGGACCCTTCTGATGTTACAAACTACAATAACACATTGAGAAAAACATTGAACATTCATGCTCCTGAAGAACAACGTCAGTGTAAACGAAGATCTTCGCCTTGGTTTCGGTCAATTAGCACCGAACTTCTTTCCCTTAAGCGTACGCGTCGTCGTGCTGAGCGCAAATGGCGCAAGTCCGGACTAACTGTAGACATGCTCGCTTATAAAAATGCTAAGCTTCTGGTAATCAGACTTGTTACCCGAGCAAAGTCAAATTACTATAACAAATTGATCAATGACGTTAAAACCAGTAAAGAGCTGTTTAAAGTTGTGAATGATCTAACCTCAAACAAGAAGCGGAATCAAGTTCCAACAATTTACTGTTCTACGGATTTGTCTGATTTATTTCTGAATTATTTCGTTGATAAGACTTTGTACGTAAAGAGACAAATCACTGGTGCCACTAATAGTGATACTGATGATAGTCATGTTTTTGATTTGCGTTTCTCCGGGGTTCCATTGTCGTCTTTCAAAGTAATGTCACAGTCTGACATACGTGAAGTCATAGCTAAATTGTCGATGACATCATCAGTTTTGGATCCCATCCCTGTAGCTCTACTGAAAGATCACATTGATGATGTGCTACCTGTGATTACTGAAATTGTCAATTATTCATTGAAAACTGGTGTCTTTCCTGCTGCTTTAAAGCATGCTGTTATCAAGCCCCTATTGAAAAAGGCCACATTGGATAGGAATTCTTTTGAAAATTATCGTCCGGTGTCACAATTACCTTTTCTTTCAAAAGTGATAGAGAAAGTAGCTTCTCAACAGTTGATGCAACATCTGACTGCGAATAACTTATTTGAATCTTATCAATCGGCTTACCGGTCGAATCATAGCACGGAGACGGCGCTATTGAAAATCATGAATGACTTGCTATTATCTTTTGACAATGGTCAAGTGTCTGTCCTTGTGCTTGTTGATTTGACTTCTGCATTTGATACGGTTGATCATGATATTTTGAAATCCCGTCTGAAATATACGTATGGCGTGATAGGAACTGCTCATGAATGGTTCGTATCATACTTATCTCAAAGGACTCAGTCTGTTATGGTGTCTCACAGTACATCCAAAAAATCATTTCTTTCATGTGGTGTACCGCAAGGCTCCGTCCTAGGACCTATTTTATTCTCGCTTTATCTCTCACCAATCTCGAAAGTGTTCGGCTGCCACTCTTTCAAATACCATATGTATGCGGATGACTGCCAATTCTATCAAAGCACGACTTCTGAGCGAGTACATGAGCTCTTGCTGTCTGCGAATAATTGTCTTCATCAAGTGGAGGATTGGTTGGCAAGTAATCAACTGATTTTGAATAGACGGAAGACTGAAGTGATTATGTTATATCCTCCAAGCATAAGAATGCCAACTGAGCCACTACCGCATTTTGATTTTTCTCAGAAAGTGAGGAATCTTGGTATATCATTCGATCGAAACCTCGATTTATCGTGTCACGTTATCAACTTGATTCGTGTTTTAAATTGTGAGTTGCGCCGCTTGCGCCATATCCGACGCTATTTATCAACGGATGCGTGTAAAACTGTGGTGTGCAGTACTATTCTTTCTCGAATTGATTACTGTAATTCAATTCTATACAACTGTCCAACGTATCTTCTGGATAAGCTACAGCGTATTCAAAACAATGCGGCGAGGTTAATTATGCGTATTCCGAAATATGATCATATATCGTGTCATCTTTCTGATTTACATTGGCTTCGTATCAGACAACGGATATGTTTTAAAATTTGTGTCACTGTGTACAAGATTCTTCAGGGCTCTTGTCCGTCCTATTTGTCAGATCTCGTATCCGTATATGTTCCTAGGCGATCGTTGCGTTCATCTGATGATGACCGAATTCTGGAGTCTCGCAATTATCGGACTCGATTCGGAAGAAGATCATTTTCCTATGCTGCACCCGTATTGTGGAATTCCTTACCCAGAGAAGTGAGGAACTCAGCATCCCTACACTCATTTAAAAAGTCTTTGAAGACACACTTTATTTCTTCCAATCGCTGATGTGTTTATGTTATTTTGTGTACATGTAATGTTGTATAATTTTGTTGCGCCATGAGCTCACCAAGTAATGGCGCTCTATAAATATACAGTTATTATTATTATTATTATTA
>CAJQUW010001995.1:0-120111 GCA_907163375.1 Prostheceraeus crozeri | reverse complement strand
GGGATGGGTCTCGGAGCTCAATTCCAACATTTTGAAATTTTTTTTTTTTTCACGAAAAAATCCTAAGTGTCGAGACCACCGTAGTGAAAATTTTCGAAAAAATTTTTTGGACGAATTTCAACCTGAAACCTTGATAGAAGTTTGTTTCACATGATTCTGAACAACTTTGGTCTTTTCGACCAATTTAGTCAGTTGAGTCGTTGGGGGGGGGGGGGGCGGTTTTCTCCTCACGGACCCATTCCTCCCAACACATCCTTGGCCATGTCCCTCACACTGCATTTCACATCATTTCACATTTTGCACTTGCAGCCGCCTGATGACTCAGCCTTTCACAATTTGCACTTGCGTTCAGCCTGATGACTCAGCATTTCACAATTTGCACTTGCGTCTGGGATGTGCTTACTACTCATGTACGAAGATGGGAAAAGTAGAAAAGATAAGATCACAATGTTGATTGAAGTTTCGGATGACGTGTCAGTCGCTTAGCGAAAAGTTTCGTTACATCACTGTCTTTTCCACTGACTATTGCTTCACTGACGACATTTAGGAAATCGCTTTAGCTCAGTGAAATTGAAACGAAATTCAGTCATAACGAAGGCTATATTTTTTACTAAGGGTAGATGTTAGTTTTTTATCAATTTTGTGCTAAAAATAGAAACTTTTCTTTCGTCTGTTACACCACAGATTTGCAAAAAGCGCACGCTCTATTGAAATTGGTGCTATACGGTGTAGAAGATAATCGAATTTGAGCTTAAAGGAATGATCATGGCTTTACCCTCCCGAATTCAAAGAAAATCGTATGCGCATATGGTAAATTTGATATAAGGTGCCAAATTAGAAAATGATGGAAGGGGAACCAGTAATACAAAATCTTAGGGACAAGACGAATTCATACATCGCTACAATTGCAAATGGGCGTTTAGTGGAAAAGTTTCCGCATATCCTATTTAAGCTTTATATCACTCTGCTTTGCTTATAAACCACCGAGGCATTCTTATACATCGGATTTGTTGAGATTTTTTGTGCCTCTACGAGAAACACCACATGGGGACATGTTGCACCACCTTAAGCTATTACTTATCATTCAAATTATTGACATTGTGATATGGATTAAAAATTAGCATAGATATCTCATAGCATTTAAGTGGTGAGATGGTAGGGTTCTTGAGAATTCAAAATCATAATTTATTGTGTGAAAAACGTTGATTGCTTCTCTCTGGTTGCTTCTAGTAAATGAGAATATTCATGATGATCCCCACAGAATCCCCATAGAAGCGCTGTGGGAGCTGTGGGGTTGACCTCAGCATCCACACCCACCCCACCCCATGGATATACCCACAGAATCCTCATGCCCACGGCAACCCTGCCTATGAATTAAGCATATAAAAAAATTGGGTTGTGTCTCTTTCTTTTTTCAATGCATTGTTGCACTAGAGATACATGCCTAAAGTACTTGAGTTAACATTTTCATAACTCTTCCCCTAGTTTATCACTAACTGTCATTTAGCATAATTTGGAATTCGACCAATTCCAATTAATGAGATCGCCTCGTGGTTTTTAGCACCATAATTCATTATCATGTATGTCTTATAGGAGAAAAATTATGATTTGTAAATTGAGGGACTTTCATATTTGGACGACGTTTCAGCAGAAACAACAAAGGATACAAGTTTGTCATGTAATTGAAAGCAGAGAGTGCAAGCTCTTGAATGATGTGTGTCTCATGTTGATGTGCGACATGATTGGAAGCCATGAGCATCGATTGAATTTCTACATAATTTAGGCGGTCCTCATTTTATGATCAGTTCTTGCATATTCTAATAAATGTATGATGCATTTAAGTAGCTGAAAAGTGAAATGCAATTTGCAAAGATCGTCGTTGTAAGTGAATATGATTGATGTGATTTAGCATGCACCGCAATGTGAATGATAATGAATTGCATAATCACAGAATGTGTTAAGTAATGGTTAATGCACGACAGGGCGCAAGGCCTCAGCCACACTGAAAGCAAAGCAACCACGAGCGTCCTGATACTCTCGAGCAAACCTATGTCCGTAAGCTATTAATCGCTCTCGTTTGCTTTGCTCGCAGTGGCTTTATATTTGCTGCAAAACACTTTGCTCGGAAACGCTTGGAAAAGCTCGCAGTGTGGCTGAGTATAAGGCAGGAATCCGAGCAAAGCGTTTTGCAGCAAATATAAAGTCATCATTACAGCAGTTGTAGACTGCCACACTGCGAGCAAAGCAAACCAGAGCAATTGATAGCTTGCGGACATACGTTTCTCAGGACGCTCGTGTTTGCTTTGCTTTCGGTGTGGCTGAGGGCTAAGGCGTGCATTGGCTAACTTAATGGCCACTGTGCATTATGATGTCATGCTGCGCTTTTTGCACTTCAGTTGAATCTATTGCTATTTGACATTGGAAACAATTGATGCGCACTTGTCAACGGTATTGAAGACGCGGAGGAATCATGTGCTTTTGCATAACCACTGATCAACCTACTGTAAAACTTTTCTGGTAGTCAAATTCAGTAGATAAATGTCATCGATAATTGCAGTGTGGCATTGAGCCCGGTCCTCCACGTATCCGGTTGATTTTGAAAAGTATGAGAAAAAACGTCTTCGGATACCATGCTATTAGTTTATAGTGCAATGTTTCGATCACCGAGCTTAATCATGCACAACGCAGCAGTGAAAGACCAGCGCAACTGCACATAATGCTTTCAGAAGTCAGAAGTCAGAAACGTTTATTTTTCAAAAATGAAAACACGTTGATTATCATGATGATTACAAATTATGGATGAATACAGATTATGATGCACATGACAATTTGTGATGATATCTATTTACAATTTCGAGATGAGACAATGAAATGATAGCTGAGATGAAATAAAATATGAGTCACGCTGGAAGGAGAGGACCTGCAAATGTAATTCACCATTTGGTGCATCAATTTCTAATAATGGTCAGGAGATATTAGTTGAATAACATAAACGGCATGATGAAGTTAGTGTTATATTTAAGTATCAAGATTGGTAAATTCCTTTCCTATTCGATTTGCAAAGTATAAATCATAATTATTTATTGAACATGAGGTCCGGAGCAGAAAAGGGTCTTATTTATCATCATCACATATTTTAAAATAAATAAATGACTATCAAAGTTAAACTTACCTGTAATTCAGAGGAAAATCACGCGTTTTTACTCTTGAAAAATTGTACGTTGCTCCGGACCTCCTCGTTCAGCACGAAAATGATTTAGACTGATCGTCGATAATCTTTCTCAATACGATGCATGTGAATATTAATCACCTAACAAGTACCCTTCCGATTTCTTTATTGCTCTGATGTCATTGGCCATTCTGATGTATTTCGTTAACTTCAATAGATTACCTACATTTAGCTTCTGCATCATGTCATAGAAATCGTATTTAGAAGCATCGATACAGAATGGTATGAAACGCGTTCTGATATCATTGTATAAGGTGCATTCACAAATGAAATGAAATATTGTTTCCACCTTTTGTTCAGCGCATAAATTGCAGATTCGATCTTCATAAGCAAATCTGTTTTTATAACTGCTTATTCTTACCATTAAATCATGGTTTCCACATCTAAATTTTAGCGAAGTCATGACATCTTTCTGATTGAAATTGAAGGTTAAGTAGTTCTTCAACTGACAGTCAAATTGCGTTAATTCTATATAGTCCATGCCGGTTTGACTCTTCTTAGCACTGTCCAACCATTCATTTCTAAAGTGCTCTATTAATCGCGTTTTGACAATGCACTTGCATTTTCTTTCACTTATCTGTAAATGTTTTTGATTTTGCCAAAGATATAATAAATTCAACTGTTTCAGGAGTTTTTGTATACGCCAACACCAGGTATAGGAATATTTCATTTCAACTAAGTTTTCTTTCATGTGGTTGTAGCACATTTTTATGATATTATTGCCATCACAAAAACTATTTTAATCCAATAATTGATTGCTGCTTTGTAAAAGTGATATTCAAATGGCAGCAGACCAAATTCGCCATTCAGGCAATAGTTTGCTGTCGTGTTATTCAAATGATAGAAACGTTTGTAAAATTGTGCTTGAATTTTATTGAGATCAGATAGTTTGTTGTGAAAACAAAATTCGCAAAATTTTGATTTGATCAATTAATCCAGTTTTATCGTTACTCATTAGCACAATGTCATCGGCGTATATTAAACAAGGAATTTTGATATGACCGATATTAGCTACATTGATTTCATTATCTTAGAATGAATTTCGTTTATTAAACTATTCATAAATAATGAGAATAAAGTCGGCGACAAACTGTCTCCTTGAGGCACACCATTTTGCAATGTAAATAAATCAGTTTCATTTCCATTATATAATATTCTATATTTCTTATCAATTATTAGTTTGGTCATTAGACGTAGAAAATTGCTGTTTGGTAAAACAGATTGTAACGTCTTAATAACTAAAGTTTTTGGAACCGAGTCAAATGCCTTTGATAAATCTATGAAGCATAGATAGAGAGGTTGTTTGTAATTCTTATATATTTGGCTAATTTCTTTAACGATAAAGATTCCATCAACAGTGGAATTACCCTTTCGAAATCTGGCATTCGTGAATTATTTAATGATGATATAACAATTCATTCAATCGTTCATTCAAAATTTTCGTTAATATTTTTTCGACACTTGAACTCAAATTTATATACCTGTAACTGGTTGCATCATTTTTATTTCCAGATTTATAGATAGGAACTCCTTGGATTACTCGTAATCCAACTTGTGGAGAATGGTATTTCGTCATTTTCAGTCATAATTTTGTTGAACAGATTTTGTAAAATGTGTATTGAATTGTCATTTATTTTAAACATTTCGTATACCAATTTATCTGTACCACTTGATTTACCGCTTTTCATTAATTTTATAGTTTGCTTTATTTCATTTTTTGTGATCATGGTATCTAAGTGTTCATCGCAGTTTATTTCTTTAATTTCAATCTGATTATCAGTAGTCATTTTATAGGAATGATAACGGCCTACATTTAAAATTTGATTGAGGAAATCTTGAGCGGATAGATTGCTTGTTATTACAGGTTTCTTATTTTTGTTAATTAGCTTCCAATAGCTTTTTTGATCATTGGTCTCTTTAGCAAAGATAAGTTTATCTATATTATCACTTTTTATCTTTCTTTTTTATTTTCTAATTTCTGTTTTTAGTTGTCTCTTGGAAATTAGTAAATTTTTCAAATTGTTATCAGATTGATTCTGCTTGAAAATAGTAACATTTTTCCTATGTAAATTTCTAAGTTTTGTTATTTCTCCCGAGTATTTCGATTTCTGAATTCTATTTATAGGAATAGTAGACTCATCTTTTATTTGTAAAAGCTCTGTATATATGTCATTACAATTCATCAATTGAGCGTCAATTTTATTCGATAGAGCCTCACAATTTCTTTGGAATATAGTATCATCAAAGCTTGCATTATTTCCGTGGGTCCATTTATAGGGAAATATTTTACAGTGTTGGAAAGGAATTTGCTTCGGTTCCTTATTTTCCTTTTGGACATTATTTGTTGTTAATTTTAGAGTTATTTCTATCGGTGAGTGGTCAGTATATAAGACAGGGTGACTGATTTTAAACTTATCCAATAATGTCAAAATTGATTCCGATAATATGAAATAATCTATCATAGATTTTTTTACTGTAATATCTTGAACACAATGAAAAGTGCACATACCCTTGGATTCCTCTATCTCAAATCTATCATTTGCTATGATCAATTTAATTTCATTGCAAAATGTTAGTATATCACGACCATAATTATTTAATGTTGTATCAGCAGATACTCTTTTTGGAAAACCGAAGTGTAGGTTGTCATTTTCTAGTCCAATTCGTCCATTCAAATCTCCGATAAGGATTATATTTTCCATATTGTATTGGAGGATATAATTCTTAATGATTTGAAAAAACTGTTTATCTTTATATCTTGATTCTTTGTTACCTCTGTAGCAGATAATTAGGTAAATATCTTTAAAACAATGAAATTTAGTACTTGATATCTTTTCGATCATGACTGTGCCTTTATAATTCACAATATTTTCAAATTTGAGATTGATTAAACTATCTTTGAAGAATATTGATATTCCTTTTATGTTTCTACCAAGTTTGCATTCTTTTTTTCCTATTGAGTGGTGACCTTCATAATTTTTGATAATGGGAAAGTTATCAATATCTTTCAAATGAGTTTCACAGAAGCAAATTATATCAGCATTTTCCATATCATTCATCAAGTCAGAATTTAAAATTTTATCATCATTGAGTCCGTTTATGTTGACATACTTAATATTCAAATATTCAGTGAGTTCGTCTTCATCCTCTCCTTCCATTGGCGTGCTAGACGAAAGGTCTTATAGGTGATCGCTGTCGTGTTTCAGTTCGGTGATGTAGTATGCGTGTTGGTGTGTAGTGTTGTATGTGTGTGTTGTTGCTCCCGGTCCTCGTTACTCTGAATCGTTCTTCTTCCTCTGCTATTCTTTGTCTTTCGTTGTTGTATCTGTCAACTTCTCTCCGGTTGTCGTACTGTTCATGTTGATCTTCGTATCTTCCATGACAGCTATCATCGTATCTTCTTCTTCGATCATCCTGTCCATATCGTTCGTTCCGCCGGTTGTGGCTCCCGTTTCTGTCATAATATCTGCTATTATTTAAATTTCGTTTCTGTCTGTTCCAGCAGTTTCTGATGTGATGTCCCGGCTTCCTGCAGAAATAGCATATCATTCTTCTGTCATTGTGATGATATCGTGGTTGCCATCGTAGATGCTGTTGTTGTTGTTGTTGTTGCCATTGTAGATGCTATTGTTGTTGTTGCTGTCGTTGTTGCTGTTGTATTGTTCTTCTAAATTCGCTGTTTCTCTGTATTTCCGCTTCAATTTTTTTCATGTTTTCAGATATCTTTCTTTCTAATTTCTTTGAACATTTGTCTTCCATATGACAGTTCTTTTAGTTCTTCATCATCTGTTTCACTCTCATTGTCACTGTCACTTTCACTTTCGTGGTGGATTTTCTTTGTTTCATTTTCATGTCTTCTCATTTTTGTATACATGCAGTGTACTTCTTTTATTTCTTGATGCTGCTTTTGTAATTCGGTTTCCAATCCATTGATCCTTGCTTGTAATTCCAGTGCCTCTTGTTCTTTCTTTCGAATTTCGTTTTCATATGCATCGATGGATTTCAGTAAATCTTTTTTTGTTTTTTCGTAAAGTTTGATTTTTTGTTGATCTTCTGTTTCGCGTGCTTGTGTGTGACTGCTTCGTGTTCTGTCTTTTGTGTAGTCGTGTATGTTTTGCATGCCTGTAGGATGCAGTTTGATTATGCAGGTTTTGCAAATAAATTTTCTTTTACTATGGCGAAAGTGTTTTGCAATTTCATAGTCAGGAAGTTCAATGCATGAAACGTGAAAGATGAGATCACAACGGTCGCATTTTAAGTGAATAGGTCCTATCAGTTTCTGATACTTGCGTGGTACAGTTTTTACACGTGTATTTGCTGTGGGTGAATTGAGATCAATTACCCCGTCATCCATGTTCCTGTATGATGAAATTGTGTCTGCATGAGCCATTTCTGTAATTCAGAGGAAAATCACGCGTTTTTACTCTTGCAAAATTGTACGTTGTTCCGGACCTCCTCGTTCAGCACGAAAATGACTTAGTGCTTTGCGAAGTAAGTAGAAATCACAAAAACAATTTCATCCAATCTCTATGTTAGTAAAACCTATACTACTAAAATTGATCTATAAGTAGGTAGAAGTAGAATAAAAAACATGAAACGTTTTGCATTATGCAAATGTGTAGCCATTATTCTTGTTTATCAGATTATCACCTGCATTCACTATGCCTTTCTAGGGATTTTCTTTTTAAAAATTGATGCTGCTGGCGGTGTATAATTTCCCATTCAACGGAAATTACAGTGCCAGCATTGTCAGAAATAAAATGATCTTTGATCACCGAAGGGTTGGTCATGGAAACATGCTCCTTAACTCTATTACCAATTATTCGTGAAGTTTCACGAATACAAGATTTTTGGTACAATTTGCATTGGATCTTGTAGATTAGATTCTTCTCAAAGATGAGCCGCGGCCATTCTTGGAGAATTTGCAACTAACACACTTGATCTGACACTTTTGGCTCTCCTTTGGTGGGTGGAATTTGCGTTTTTCAATTCTTCCAGCATCATACCAGACTGCAACTTTGTCATCCATATCCGTTCTTTCAATGAAATTGGAAATCTTCCGCTTCATAATCTCGTTGGTGTAAGGAATCCTCAAGGTTACCATGTCTTGCTGATTTGTTTGAGCTTTTGATGCCGATTTTGATCTCAATTTCCGGAAAGTTTTTTTATAAACGGCAAGGGGTAGCCATTTTGTGTGAAGCGCTCAAACACTTTGATAATCCAATAATCATAATTTTCTTGATTAGTGGACCTTCTCTCAACACGAGTAAGTTCTCCAATTAAAATAGAGCGTTTCTGGGACATCGGGACACCTGAATTCCACGGAAGTATACTACCGCTGTGCAAATGCGCGAAAAAATAGTGTTGTCCACATTCTTTTGAATTTCACAATCTAAGTATGGTAGGAAATTGTTCTCATTCGGTAAGTCAATAGTGAATTGGATTACCTTGGAGACGGAGCTGCAGATATCCAATAATGCCTCACTAGAAATATGAGCTGGCCGAACGATCCAAATATCATCAACATAGCGTTTCCAAATAACTGATGGGGGTAGCAAAGTCCATTTTGCGTTCAAGAAAATTCATGTAAATTATTGCCAGCTGAGGAGCAATAGGATTTCCCATCGCTAGGATAACGCCATTGATAATTTCGATTTCTATGTCTGAAAATAACAAGATACTGGCTATCCGATTGCAGAAATCTCAAAGTGAATGCTATCTAATCGCTGTTTATCAAAATGTCTTTCTCCTATTTCTATGTCATGAATTAAACGTTTGCATACAACGAATACATGATGCGCAACCACAGTGCGATAAGAGATCTTATCAGCCATGTAGCGATAAATCATTTGATAAATGTAGATATTAGTAATGTATCACATGAAGGTCGTGCAATAATATATATATATATCAATTATACACTACTTTTCTTATTTCATCAATGCACGGCACACGAAATTTTGGCCGTATAATAGTCATGTAACATAAAGGAAGGAATATGACACGTCCACATGTTTTGATATTGATGAACGTCGCTTCAATTCACTGCACGTACAGATGACGGACAACTACAACATTCATCTCTGTTTTTCTGCTTTAGCATTCATATATCATGATTTCAAGGTGTTGTGACTAAAACGGTGAAAACGGTGGATAATGATTGATTATGATTTATATTTCATGAATAATGGACAGATAGATATCCGAGGAATATAACACCGAATCATAGTTAAAATAGCATACGCGTGATATATAGTTCTCAAAATCACAACAACGGCTAGACATTTCCACTAATCGCCAAGTGATTAATCTTTGCACTGTCATAGCTGATATTGTCTGGGGATCGACATGTTACAGATAGGACATCAACAAATGGCAATCTACCTGCTCAATGAATGTTAAAGTGAATTATGATGATGAATGTTGATTCAACTCATTCTTCATTGATCAACTCATCTAGAACACATGATGAATTTATCTAATTCTATATCTATGTCTGAATAATTTGTTGACACAGAGAGCGACTGTTTGAAGTAAAAGGATTGTTTAGAGTCAAAGGCCCTCCTCTACATTCGTACTTCTTATGAGCTAACAAAAACTTCTTGCAACTTCTTATGACCTACCCTTGAAGTATACAAACACCATGTGAGATGAACGAAGGCTAAAAACCAAACAATTTGCGAAGGCTTGTCTTTGTTCTCTTGCAGCGACTGCAGATTGTTTACCTTACATGGTGTTTGTGCACTTAAGCGGTAATCAGGAAAAATGTTGAAGAAGTTTGAAGGAGAACTATTGAACTTATTTCACCTTACGTCACAAGGATTCTGAAGATAGCAAAAATGAACATTTTTGATGAGTGAGAATATGACATTTTCAGCAGAAAGAGACATGATTTTGTGATAACTTAATCAGGTAGGTCACAGTAGGTCGATTATATCAAGTTCAGCACCAGTACTGCAGTTTGGCATGTACATTATTTTTTCTTGAAGACATTACAGATATATTATTTTGTACAGTCGGCCTAATCTCATTTTATTTTTTTGTTAACTGAGATTCCTAGAGGATGATGATTTTCACTTACATTACTTTATGGCTTTCACATCTTGAAAGAATGGGGTACTGGGATTACAACGCTATCCAATAACTCATTGGGAGCATTTTTATTTATTCATTGCTTACAATGAATTAAGCATTTTATTCGCTAAAATATAATACATACATCTGTTAGAGTTTGTCTGAAAAAATAAATTTCAGAGTCAGCTTAACATAAATCTGCAAATTATTGGTGAATTGCGTTGATAGACGATGGAAATTTGTTTGACTGTATTGTTGGAAGGAAACCTCTTACCGATAAGGGTTGGACACCAATAACTATTAACTGACCGCATTCTACCGCTAAAACACGCAAGGAAAACACGAATTCATAAATAAGAACATGATAAGCAGGAAGTATTCCACAACTATCAGTTTCCGTTGATGCTGTTCAAATCTATTACAAACATAAACAACAAAGGAATCTTCCATTAACTCCAATCCTCAGATCTACTCCTCGCGATGAAGGTAATAGACTATTCAGGACGAAAGGAAGTATTTTTGCTTGGTTCATCTCTCTCTCTCTCTCTCTTTCTCATTTTCGCTTTGATCAACTAAATCAATTTGACATCTTTTACTGTTCATGGCAACTTTCTTCCAAGAATTTATTATATGGTTCCATGTCATCGAGTGTATGGTCTTAGGATATACAAGTACATTTATGTCAATATTACATATTGTCTGGTAATGTCTTCCGAGTTCTGAATCAAAGATCACGATGCAATATCCGCGGTTATTACTGGCTCAACATTGTAGCAAGCTCTATCTATATCATTTTTCATTTCTTTGATATGATATTTATGAGCAATTTTTCTTTCAACTGGCATGGTATTATTCGTCGGTTAGGTAGGTTGTTATTGTCATTCATCCGTCCAATTGAATCTGTCTTACTTAGTTATTGTCTCACGCGAATGTCCAGAACAGATGTGCAGAGGGGTCTGGAAAACATTGACTATATACTCAAGGCTTGGGCCCATGTCTGTCATTGGTGCGAAAATAGCACAGGAATTCTTTTCCTGTTTTCCTGCTTTCCGTGGTTAAAATGTTTCATAAGGATATCGAAATAATGTTGAATTTGCATTTATTTCATTTTCACACTTTTGATCGCTGCATATCTCCACTTTTTAGTGTGCAAAGCGCATGTTTGCAGAATTATCTCCTCAATAAAATTCACCATTAGGTTGACTGGGTTGAGTGTTTCACATCTTTGTGGTAAAGATTTTATTAGATATTTCACTTTTGATTTTTCAGTTTTTTTGACATTTTAATAAGTTAATTTTTGAATGTAATGTACATCAAAATGGAGTGCTTGGATTTTCAGAGTTATCTTCAGTTCTACCAAAGTTCAGATGAATTCCATTTGATCTGACAATTGCTTTGATCTTTGATAGTCTTTTATATTGCACACAATCTATGTAGCTTTTATCTATCACAGAAATCAATCAGACCTTTTCTGCGCATGTAAAGTATATATATTTTGTGAGAAGACTCAGATCATGAGGTTTTGCCATTTCCTGATTTTTTGTATTGCAATATTTATTTCCTTTTAATTTTCAAAATTGTTGATGACCATTGTCACTTTCTACTTCCGCCAAGTGTGTTTGTGCACTGTATACAGTAGAGATGCACATGAGGCCTTTATGTTGAACGTTGAAGTGTTGTATATGAGTAGTTAGTACAAATAAACTTCCAATTTCCATTTTTACCAGTTGGGGACAAGACTGGTCAATTTTAATTCGTTGTTGCGAGAAAAATGCATCAATGTCACCGTTCTTCCGTATCAGAGATTCGATCATATATCATTATTACATTCGATTATATATTATCATATTATCAGAAAAATAGAATTGCTCGCTAGAAGGAAAATATAAAATTGCTCGCTTTGTTCAACGTAAAGTTTTATTTTAAAGTACACCAAAAAACTAACCCGACCCCTTTCGCGACACCGACATGTCACGAGCTTTGATTGTGACATGCGTCAAAAATTTATCGCATTGTCTCTCTTCGCTGTGACCATCAGATTCGCTCACTACGTTCACTCAACTCTTATTTATCTTAATTATGGATTTGAAATGAACCCAATTAGCAGCTGGAATATTCTATCATTTACTATTTACACAAAAGTTATATAAATTTTAAAATCTTAATCTTAAAATCCGAGATCTTAAAATTGGATCAGGAAATGTTTTAAGGCTGTTTCAAGAAATGTTTAATATTGATTGCACATGATCTGAAAACAATCACGTTTCCCCTGATCCGTCAACGCTTCGATGTGCATCAAGCACTTCAAACTGAAAATTTGATAAGTTTATTTCTTTTGTAACATAGTCTGTGACTATGCTATTCTTTCCAACAGGATTTAATTCACATTTCGTCCTTTGATCGGGCACACCAAGAGATCGCCTTTCTTCCATGGTCGTGCTTTATTTATCCGACTGATATTCCTTTATGCCGTGTGCATGGCAAGAATGCAGAGCTCAAATCATTCAGCAGTCAGGTATGACTCGACCTAGGTTTGAACTTGAGTCTCTCGGACACATGGGCGACACTCTACTTCACGGCTGCTGCGCTGGTTGTACGTCTTACAAGCATTAGAATTTACATGTTATTGCACTCAGCGTACTATATGATTAGATTGCATTCAGAAAATAAGATCATACAAACGAGATCAAGCAACAACTAAAATTGAAACATCCTTGCATCCAAGTCAACAATGATTCATGCCTTTGTATTCAAAGATTAATTTCACATTTGAACGTGCTTCGATCCTGGATCAGTCTGAGTGAGATGTTACAGAAAGAAAATTTGTCCCTGATTCTCTAATAACGAAGCCTCTGATTTACATTCTCCACATTCGCTTTGATTTTTGCTTTCGGCGGCCACATCAGTGAGCTTAGGGAACAGCCTCACTTCACGCCATCGTTTCCGAGCCACGAATTAATTCCCAATTGGCGTCTCCACTTTCCACGGCGAAATCTGAGCGGATGTCGACTGATGATCGACTCTTTCCTTTGACCTAAGCCCAGAGTCAATCTCTGTGTCGAGACAGGAAAGCTGGGGACCCGACACTAGAACTGGTATCCCAGATATGGAACATGTTCTCCAAATGATTGAAGTACCGCAGGGCTTGTGTCGATTGAATAATGAAGGAGCAGGCAGGCAGTGTTGCTTGACACTACACGCTCTCCGGTATGCGCTACTGATGATTGTTCCAACCTTTCCCTAATCTACATGTCTCACTGAGCAAGTTTCGGATGGGAGAAAAAAAGACAGTGACGGATGAAAAGGCAGAAAACGACGCAATAATGGAAGAATGCTCACTTCTGCACAACATGCCGTTTTAACCGTAGGAATTTTTAACTCATGACTTCCATAAATGCGTCTCGGAAGACAGAGTCTGACCCGACTACGTTTTGAATAAATAATTCAAGCTGTTAAGAAAATTAATGGACCGTTGATGAAGAATTGAGCCTCTGAAGATGGATTTCGTGATCTGCGGAGAACAAGAGTTTTACACTGATGTCGTCAAGAATGTCGTTATGGGCCTTTATGAAGTCTTCCTGTGGAAGATCGTCTACATCAATTAATCATCTGATAATCAGACATCTGGAAAACAATGACATGTTAACGAAAGTGATGGCAATTTCAGAACTTTGAATAATGGGCATGAGTCGGAAGTGCATAATTGATCAATAATCTATCAATAGATCCCCTCGATTCTACCGGAAATCCGCAGACGCCGTCGGAGACAATTTCATCGGAATAAAAACGAAGTGGTAGTAGTCTGATTTATCAGCGCGAGTTCTGGTCTGCAAATTGGCTGGACATTTTTGGCCAATGCTGTCCGATGGTCGGCTTGTGTAATTGTAGGCCGATAACATGCCGATTATTAATTTGAGAGGCAGAGATAGGTCCCCGTGTCCGGCTATTACTATGAAGGAAAGCCAATATGTATACTTCGTCCGAAGAAGAGGCGTAAGTAAGATGATCGGCTCATCAAATAACTTTCATAAATTGATTGTGAAACGACGGTGACGTCGCCGGTGTTGAGAGAGCGAGAATGAGAGCCATTACATCATACCAATCGTGCCATCATGCCCGAAATTCCTGTGATGAATTTTGATTACAAAGCACATGAAAAGTATGATTATAAGAAATGTAAACAATATAGTTACAAATTGCAGAAATGATAAGTTGGTAGTTCACTGGGGTCATGCAAGACAGTAATTTTGGAAAGAAGAGCGGTGGCAATTTCCGCAGGTGTCCTTGCTGAAAAACAATTTTTAAGGGCTTATCATCAAGAGCACCACGTGCATCGGAGAATTTATATTCATGTCATGCTAAAATGAAAGTTGGACTTAACAGAATAAGACAAGAAAATAGAACAGCCTAGATCTGACACCTATTGACTCTTTGTGGGATCTTGTCTATGAGAAGAGGTTAATGACGGAAGTCACGATCAAGAGAACGTTAGAAATTCTAGTCATCCTTACGTCGTACATAGAAGTTAATAGAGATCATGTCCAGTATATTTATACTTTGCAATATTTAAATAGTTTATATTAACAATGCCTTGGAAATGCTGCGTTTCCCTTCACAGAATAAATGAAAAAATTGATGGCTGAAGCCCGATGATGACTTCTCGGTTAATCTGCACAGCTTTGACAAAACGGTATAATCAGAAATTTGGAATCTATTAAAACCAAGCTTGGGATGATTCTAAGTTCTTATCAATTTCTATTAGACATTTTTCATCATCAAATGTATCTTTCATTATGGAAATTATTTTTCATCATATCTCCTGAACTGAAGCGAATTATGAATCACTTGAAAGCTTAAAATAGGATCAAGAAGTATTTTGATGCTGTCTAAAATATTGCACATGATCTGAAAACAATCACGTCTCCACTGATTCGGTATTGGCATTACATTTGCAAAGGATTGAGAGTTCTGTTTCAAATAATTGTTTCATTTTCACATTATCTAGATTGCTATCAATCCCTACTTAAGCCCATAAATAGCAAGTGTTCAAATTTCAGTTTGCATGAAGTAAGGCGATTGAGCTCATTTTCAGATCAATTCAAATTCACTAAATTTTCCTGAATGCTTAAAATTCATCTGATAAGAATAGCGACGTAAATGAAACAAAATCCACTCGGTATGTTCAGAAATTCTTCTGAATTCCCTTGATAATCAACATGTCAAATAAGCAATACTGCTGAAGTCGAATCTCGAGTCTCCTAAGCAGATATAACAATCCTCTAAAACAACACGTTGAACACAATGTTGAAGAATTATTCTGAGGGAGAATAGTTTCACAAAATCGATTACGGAAACTTACATTTTGAAGATTGTGACAATTCGGTTGAAATGTTGCTGATAAATACTGCTTAGAGACGAACCGATACAATGTTCTTCTTCAATGTTTGTGTCAAACTTTTGTCGTAACGTTGCATCGAATGATGGTAGAAAAGCTGTTACTTTTCAGGCGCATCAGTGCGAATTTTTGTTGTATGGAAGAGGCACTTTTGTTCGAAGTTGTCTGAAGTATGTGAATGTAAATTGTAAAGATGTAAATGCAAATTTAATAAATGCTCATGCTTTAGGTGAAACATCAGGTTAGTTGAAATTTCAGCATTCTTGCATACAAAACAACAATCAGGCTCATAACTAAAACCCACTCAGATCAGTGAAATGTAAACCTTACAAGATGATTTTGTCAATCCATTATGTGACTAGCAGGGATTACAGCGGCTAAAATTTTCCCTTAACCGGTTAACCGATCAAACATGTCAACGGTTTTCTCGAGAACCAAAACAATATGTGTCAGTTCCGGTATACCCAATGTCGTTAAAATGTACAATAGCAATATGGGTGGGAGAGACCGACTAGACAACAACGTATTGCACAAATGTAAGAGGAATTAATTGGTATTCTCTATTGTTACTTATTGTTACTTGGCTTTTGGACATTGCAGTACAGAATGGCTGGCTGCTTCACAAAGCGAGAGGTGGTTCTCTGACTTTGCTACAATTTCGCCACAGTATATTGCTGTTTCATATCTGGAAGCACATGGAACAGAATTACGAGGACCAGGGAGATTCTCAAACAAAGAAAATTTCACAACCGATGGTGAGGATCTGTCTCAATTGTAATCGCTTTGCAATCTGTAAGTATTCAAATACATACATGCTTCCATACAGGCTCAATTCGCTATGACGGAATCAGTCATCTGCTCGGTGTCCCACTAAACAAGCGTCGGAGGTATGCTGGGGAGTTCTGCAATGTAATGTCGCATCTTTTGTTTCGCAGACTTTCACAAAAAGTGAAATTCTTTTGATCTGACGCGGTAACTGCCCAGCGTGACCATATGGTCACGGCCAATTTCTGCTAAAGTACAATTTGTTTTTTTAATGAGTGCTGAAAAGTTGGTGTATCTATTGTTCTTCATGAAATGCAATTGCAATTTCAATGATTTGTCAAAAAAAAGAAACCGGGCATGAATGGGTTAACTATGCTTCATGTTAGAGCGTGAGAGGTATTTACTTACTAATCGAATGAATCATCATCAAGCATCCATTTACATGTACGTAGGCCTACTTATCCATAAGAAAAATTTTTCATCACAATAATATTTTCAATAAATCAGCATGGTTGGGATTCCAGTTAATATCATAGTTAGGTAGTCGTCAGGCCAAAGCTGAAAGACGTTTACCTGTAAAAGCACGAAAATTCCCCTTTTATTATTATAAATCGGATTCGAAGAACATTTATTTTTTGATTAAAGCAATATTTTCATGTTAATGAAACAAAAACAGGATATTGACTAATTGTCGGGAAGTGTTAGATTTTTCACTCAGTCAGAGTTCGTTAAACGCATTATTTTTTTATCGAATTTGTTTCCATGCGCCGAGAACTAGCGCTCACTACTCGCCGATGCACCCTGAACTGTGGACATTTTGGATGTGAAGATCATGGATATACAACATGCTTAATTTATAATGGATTAGTGTTAGGATGCTTGGTTGAATTTCATAAATTATAAATATTTCTATTTAATCATGACTAAGCGGTTAACGTAAATTAACCGGTTAAGGATAGTTCAACCGTTTAACCGCTGCAATCCCTAGTGACTAGGATGAAATGCAGGATAGACCCAACTTGGATCACATTGACAAAAAAATTCAAATTCAAAATTTGCAGGATCATATTTCAAATTTCAAAAACTAATTCGCTTGGAAGCAGTTGCAGATATCATGAAGCACTTTGTAAGTTCGACATTCAAATTAGGATTTTATCAATATATGGAACAGTAATTAGGGAATTCATGTAGGCTACATGAATGTTTATAAACCACCCGGCACTGAATAATGAAGAAATGAAAGTCATTCACAGTTTCAAATTCTATTAAGCAATAGCGGAATTGAAAAGGTAAGTATTAAGTAGAACACGGATTTATCTGAACTTGCAAAATTATGAGGAAAATTATCTTTGCACGGATGTTCATCGTTAGTGTAGGCTCGAGGTTTCCAAAAATATCTGTGTTGCAATTTTTAGAAACAAGATTAAATATCTGGTCAAACTTGATACAACATGGAAGAGCACATGCCTTCAGGAGGATAGAGTCATTGAGCATCAATACAAGATGAGGATAGTCCAAACGGTGTCCAATGAGTGTTCCTCCCCGGTTTTGACTACGGGTAGGAATAGCCACTAATTTGCTGATTAATTAATTGCGTAGCTTTTGGAAGATGCTGCGAGAATTGACACCAAAGAACAATATCTTTCGTTTTGAAATATTTTAAAATAACATTTCTAATAACATCTCACGATAAGTGATATAGTTTGTAACGACGCATAAATCATGAGTTTCCATTGAATCATCATCACAAATTTCTTCCTACAAGCGAATTCTCATATTCACACCTGTGTCCGAAGTCGAATAACAATTTCTCTATCAATCAAATCTGTAATTAAGTTTCCATTTCTCAATTCATTGAAACACAATGAAAGTAGATGATTTTCCCATTCCAAAATCAACAAAACTCATCGCCGTAAAAACTCGAACACAAACTTTTGCATGACTTAAGATCAAAAACTCTGTCAGCATTGGAGAATGTCGGGATGACGAATGCGTGACTTTAACCTCCTGGAATGCTACTAAACTTATTTTAGAGGACATGACAACGTGAGTCTCTATTCAAATAGTCAAGACAAACATCTGATCACTTTCATGAGAGTCCTTTGATGAAATGTAAACATTTAGGACTGAAATTTCTATATTTCAATCCTGTAACTCAAAATCTCACTAAGTAGAATATCTTCACAAGTAAAGAGCTCTTATAGTTGTCTTCCTCGTCATACTCAACCCTTGGCTTTCATTTTTATGTCAACATTATCGAACTCGCAGTCGGAAATATTGATGCAGATCACTCAACAGGTCAGACATGAACCTGAAGAAGACTTCGGCCGCAACATTGCATTACCAAATATTAGACAACTATTAAAATTCGACGATAAACTCAACAGGTCAATTACTTTTCTGCCACTGATTTCGAATATGTGGGAAAAACAGACTGCTATTCTTTAAGCTTAAATGTAGGCTGCTTAAATTACTAATGAATTATAGTTGCCATTAGCTAATTTCCACTCTCAGCAAATGACACAGTGGCCTCGTGGTTAGAAGGCATGCGCGCATGCTAGCCAGCTCCAACTTCGCTGGTTCAAATGCACACGCGTGTGATGAAACCGAAGTTTACTTCGCAGAGAGGTATTAAAAATAGTTTTCGAAATCTGTTGATGTTGAGATTTTAAAAATGAATTACGACAGTTACGGCGAGGTGACAAAGTCTGAGATTATGAAAACGGTGCACCTCTACAGAACATCGCAAGTTTACTATTTTGACTACTGTGTAAGATAGATAATTAGTTTCATAATCAGCTAATACACTAGATTTATCTACGTCAGGGTGCTCTACATTAGCGCAATTTTTTATGTCAATATTAAAACAGCGACCTCTATGCTCGAAAATCATTTTGTAAATCAAAGATAACATGAGAATGTCCTGAGGTTCTAATATTTAGAGTAAATTTTCAAAATATGCGTCATCTTTGGATGATAAACATCGATATCTAGTAGCTAAATGGAGATCTGATTGTCTCTTTCAACGATATTTGTGGAAAGAAATATATAATTTATATTTGACCCGCATTTTTGCTGTCTATATTTTGATTTTTCACTGTAAGATCGCGCCCCATTTAAATTTGAATGCACACAAAATGCATTTCTTCCTTTCGTTTTACTTAAATGAAGACTCAACTGATAAAACAAAACATAGAGTACTGGTAACCCATACTGTGTAATTTCCTATTATTCAATGCAAAATCTAAATGTAATATATTCGGAAATTGAACTTGAATGGTTAAAAGTACTTCATAATTGTACTATCTAACCATTAGAAGAAATAATCCTAATATAGTTCTACATGCGACATCGAAATGTATAATTACAGAGATTTATTGAATGCCTTTATGTCTATGCAGTTATTCCCGTACTACGTATCATGCGTTCTACCGGTGCATGAGCAATTGTCCAGAACATGTCTCCAAATTTCTCCTTCATTTGACGAATTAAAAGCAAATATCTCCTCTGATTTAAAGTTGTCAATGAATTGAATCGATCTTCTAAACTTGACATGAAGTTGTACACCCACTGTGGCGAGATATCAGAAGCGTTTGCTGCGTCAACTGCCCATGAAAAAAATTGCACAAAATCTGCTTGATTCTTTGTACTACATGCATGCGTTGCTCTGTCATTTAGTAAACTCAAAGCTGTTGCAGGAGTCATTATATCTGTGATTATTCGAACTACAATATTTTGACTAATTGCTCGCAGGAGAGGACATCTATCATCGACCGTGCCAGCAATAGCATGCGAGAGTAACATGACTGCTTTGTTGCGTAGTATTTGAATACAATGATAATTTTCACAAAGGCACATGAAATACAGTACTCTGAAAGCTTCCAATTCTATGGCTGGATCACAATGAGTTTCGGTTTCTAAACAAAGATTGAAAATTGAATGTGATGTTACAGTCCAATGATTGTCGTCACCTGTCTGCAAAATGCGCACCAAATTCTTCCATAAAGAATAGACCGGAATACTTTTCTCATCCTCACGCAGACGTTGTAGCTCATAGATGATTTGTATAACTCTTTTATACGTATTGTTATTGCCATCAATGTGAGGCTCATTTTGTGGTACAGGTGTGGTGGTCATTGTAACTAATTGTTAGATTGTGAAAATAGTGTACTTTTGACGAAGCGAAGCAATTACATGTAATCTATGAACTGTCCTAAGGTTTCCTGAGATTCATAAAGGAATTCTTGAATACTTTCGCGCACTCTATGCTAATGAAAATCTATGACTCAAGCTATATTCCAGATCATAGATATGATAATCGATATAACCAATAAGTCATGCAAGTTCATGTATGAATTCAGACACACAATCCATCCTATTCTCAGTATGTAATAGGAAGCAATCGAAGTTGAGGGAGGATAAGCTTGACGACCACTGACTAATCAGTGGCGTCTTCTCCGTACCTGCGAGGCCTTCGGCGCATCCTCAAAAATTATTTACCAAGATTTATAAATATGAAAAGTGTCATCATTCATTTAAATTCGATAGCTTCTCGTGACAGCTGTGCACAGCTTTCCGTCTCAAAGTCAGACGCTCAACCTCATTGAACAGTTTTCCAGCACGTGCTCGAATCACAGCAGTTTTCTTCGAACAATTAGACACACAAGCTGGTCGTATGTTCAGACGGAGCATTGATGTTCAGACAGAGCGAAAGAAAGTTGTGTGCGTGTGAGGCAGTAAGCGCACGCGCCCGCGACAATATTGGCTTTTTCGATAGACATAATGCTTTGCATTCTCCAATTTGCAATGAAATTCTGCGCGATTCTTGATCGAGGTGCGGTGTCTAACTATAGTAAGGGAAGCGTAACCCAATTGTTCCTGGATTCGCTTTGTGTCAGAGAGGCCACTGCGTCAACAGTAGCAGATGGCTGACGTTCAGACAAGACTGCGATCAGATGATGAGCGTTCTCCAATGAATGTAGAGTAATGCATCTTACTCGAACACCCAGATTCGGCAGAATTCCATAATATATTTCTACGTGATTGATGTGACACTAAGTTAAGTGCTGCAGATGAGATCATAACCACGCCTTTCGTCCGAAGGGAATGTACTGAAAAGATGACAGTCGTCAAGCAAGGTAGGCCAACACCTGATATAAAAATTGAAAGTACTAACAGAGAAAGAAATAAGAAAAACACAAGACATTTTAATGCATCAGAATTTCAAACATGTGATCGGCTGACCGGCCATGAGAAACGCAAGAAAGTGTTGACCTTGCCTCCTTTTTTCTCGAGAAAATGTGGTCTGGACAGAGAAAGGATATAGTAATCAGTTCCTTCAGTAAGGCGGTTAAGAGACATGAGCAATCACTTCTCATGTGAACATTCACTTGACCTTAAAAAATGTTCGGGAAATTGTAATTAAAAATTCAACCTTTATGAAAATTAATGTTGTAACATAAAAAATGTCTGGTATAGAAATAGTATTCCAATGCCGAGTGAAGGCCTATGGTCTGGGCGCACGCGACGCCACTGGCGCTAATAGGCCGAATGGCGAAATAATCAATTAAACCGTATTAGCGCATAAAGTTATTAGCTCGAAAAGCCGCTTGTCCATGTTCAATTAATTTAGAAAATTTTCTAAATAGACATTAGTGTTTTCAAAACCGGATACCGGATATTTTTTAGTATTCGAAAACCGTTTTTTAAGGATTCAGAAACCGGTTTTTGCAGACAGCTTTGTTCAATGCTCAGTCAATCAGAAACTTTACTGTAATACTTGCTTATCATTCGATCATTAAACAGCAGTCTCTCACAGTAGTCAGTGCAGCATTACTATTCAGCGTCTTCCACGTGTATTTTGCTTATCTACTGACAGGAATCTTCCCAACTAGAGAGCGGTAGTATGACCTCGAACAATTCAACAATATACTTGGCCGTGAGCGTCCCTGACAGACTGACATTGAAGTGAGGAGTGAGGACCAATCACACAGTCAATCTTCCTCATCTTAGTAATGATGATGACGTCAACACAAGCGTATCGATAATGACGCTTTCAAAAAAAGCTTGCACCAACACTCTGACTAGTAGATCACGCACTCGTAGTTGAACCATGAGCAAACCTTCATCGAATCGCACCCGTAAGTCGACTGTGTGGAATCATTTTGATAAATTGTTGTCGTCGTCGCAAGCACAATGTAATCATTGTGGGCGCAACCTAAGCTTCCGCGGTGGTTCTACGAGTAGTCTTCATAATCACTTGCGTCAAGTTCATGGCATCACATCTTCTGTAAATCTGACCGAAACAGAAACTGAATCGTCGGATAGTGTTTCAGCCGTTGCCATCAAGAAACCTCGCTTACAACAATCATCGATGTACTTCGTGTACTTCGATAACTTCGTGAAAGAAGAAAATTCAATCGACGTTATCCTCGCGAAGCTTATTGCAATAGACGGTTTCTCCATGAATGCAGTTACTCACTGGGAATTTATTCAGACTGCATTTCGCGAGCGTGGGTTGACTTTACCAAAACATCCATCCACGGTGACACGTATTTTGAACGATCATGCAGATAAACTTAAAGAACAGTTAGCTGAAGAATCCAGAGTAATGATAGAAAATGGTCGTCGATTTTCATTCATGCTCGATGAGTGGACTTCTTGTCGACAACGTCGCTACATGTCAGTCACGTGTAATGATGGCCAGAAGCTTCATCGCCTTGGAATGATTCCACTCCATGGGAGATTGACAGCAGACAATATCACAAGTTTTTTCAACGAAAAACTGAACGAGTTCGGCCTTTGTGTTGAGAATCATGCTGTTGCTGTTGTATCGGATGGTGCCAGTGCCATGAAGAAAATGGGAGCGGATATGCTTCCTTGTCATCATCAAGTATGTTTTGCCCATGGCATCCACCTTGCCGTTTGCAACATCCTCTATCGCGAAACTGTTGGAAACGAAGCCAGCTCAACAACTGAAGACGAGAATAGTGACTGTGACAGCGAAAGTGAATTTACCGATAACGACATTGATAACACGTCGGAACAAGTTCATCTAAACGAAACAGTTCTACCTGTTATTGTGAAGGTGCGACGCGTCTGTAGATACTTCAGGAAATCTCCATTGAAAAACGAAATTCTTCAAAAGTACGTTACACAAGAGTTTGGTAATGAACTTTCTCTTCTTATCGACGTTAAGACGCGTTGGAATAGCCTACTCGCGATGATAACAAGATTTGTGCAGCTAAAGAACTGTCTGATTAAATCATCTGTGGATCTTTCGGATTTCCCTGCATCGTTTACAGAAAATGATTGGAATCTTCTCCAAAGTCTGATCTCGTTACTTGAACCTGTGAAGATGGGTATCAAAGCTCTGGGAAGGCAAGACGCAACACTGCTCTCAGCCGAGGGTGTCAACAAATTCATGTTGAATCAGGTTCGCAATGGTACAGTGTCAGGTACATTAGCAACAGCACTATACGAGGAACTGGAGAAATATATCACCGAAAGACGAAACCATGAACTAACAAACCTTTTGAAGTATCTTACACGTCCAGACTGCTCTCACCAACCGACCGATTTTGCATTCGAATCAATGCCGAGTCGATCCAAAATAGAAAATTCTATAAAGAAGATATGGACCAGACTGTTTGCGAGTGACGAAGAAGTAGAACTCCAAATATCCGATAATAATGATTCCGACAAAAACAATTCTGATAACAAAGGACAGACACCTCAATGACATGATGTGCTAAGCCGTTCAATTATGGAGGCAACATCATCGTCGACACCAATCTGTTCTACTTCACTGAGTCTACTAAGAAAAGAAATGAATCTATTCGAAGCGACAAAGAAACTTCCAGAAAGCTTGCGTTTGGTAAAAGACGCTCTGGAGACCGTGTCTCCCACAACAGTGGAGGTGGAGCGATCCTTTTCAGCTAGCGGAAATTTCGTATCAAAAATACAAAATCGTCTTGGTGACAAAACTATTGACACCTTACAGTTTCTTAAGGGATACTACTCTGACTAATCCAATAGTGAAAATATTGTTAGCAGTTCTCATTGGTATAAATTGTTCTAGTCTCATTGTTAAATTGTTTTTTTCAAAGACCATCTCTCGTTATGAAATTTCATCACTCACCATCTCGTTTTGCATGCTGCCGTCCGATATATAAATACGCGTATACTCGTATATATATATACTGTATATAAGGCCTATGCAGTTAGAATCTAATAACGTACTAGGCTACAATTTAATACGAAATATAGTAATCCTTTCTAATCCATTAGTAAAACAGTAAGTAGGCTTAGAAGTAAACCGATCCTGACTAATAATTCACTTATTGGCGAATTTAAATAAACAGACTCTACTTGTAGGCCCTATGTAGCTCTGATACCTAAAACACTTTCTATGAGCTAATAATAACAAAACTAAAGTATCCGTGGTAGGCCTACTTCTAAAGATGTATTTGCCTAATTAACCAAAGGCTACAATAGAATAGACGCTTATATTATAGCATATCTCGTTCAATGTAGACCTTAATTCGTATGCTTTCTAACTTCGAAATTAGAAATTAAGTTATCGAACCCACTAATGCGAATCCTACGTTTCCTAGCTACGAATTTCTTACGCTTTCATCGCTCGTAGGGCAGCCTATCACAGGATGAAAGATAAGTTTTCAAGACTGGCCTTTCAGTATCATATCAAAACATCTCTCATCAAGTACCCTATCATTCATGATATAGGTTCTTTAACTTCTTTCCAAAAAACGTAGGTCTCGATCCAGTGGGAACTTTTGATCCCAGTTCCATTTTACAGGTAAAAATGACATGCTTATTAATAGAAGTAAATGCTAAGGACTATAAATTAATCCATCATTATCTTTTGTAACTGGTATTATGATTACATCAATTCAGGGATTATTCATTACTGAATTTACAAACTCTGAAGCACAATACTCAGCACAAACTCAGCAGCCCTGATTTGTAGGTTATAGCTTAGTGCTAGGTCCTACTATATATGCCTACCGTACATATTATGAGCGCATCTTATAGGTAGAGCACGTTTAACTGAAAATCGGTTTTAAAACCGGTTTCCGGATAGTTAGAATAAAAAATCCGAAAAACCGGTTTCTTGGAAAACCGGTTTTTTTAGAAACACTAATAGACATGGTATTCTTCTAGTAATTTCCCGCTGCTCTATGCAATGCCGAAATAATCCCTGCTTAGCCATATGATTCAATGTGGGAGGGCAGGGCAATCGTTAGATTTTCGGTAAAGTGAAAAGGCATTCTAGTTATAGACCGATGCATTTCGCCGGTGTCCTACCGGCATGTTCACGGAATGAAATTGACATGACAAGAAAATGTACATGACACTGTTAGTATTTATCAAGTCAAACGTGATAAACAGATGTGGAAAACACAAAAGATGCAATCTTAGAGAGTAAAAAGGGGTTATTACATGTTACGTAATAATTGTAGAAGTAATGTGAAGGAAAGAAACATCTAAAAGAGTAGTGTAAAAACGAGTCATGGAATGTTCGTCCAAGCAGATTCAATATTGACCTCAATCTTGTTGACGCTGGAGTGCTTCTTGGACCACAGGGCTACCTTGATCCTTCTTCTCTTTAAGTGTCGCTCCCTGTCTATCACCTCACACCCTGACCAATCAATCTCATGGTCACTTTGTAGAACATGATGAGCTACCTCCGAATTAGGAGAGATTATTTTAACATATTTTTTTTATTTTTTTTCTAGCGTCAACAAGATTGAGGTCAATATTGAATCTGCTTGGACGAACATTCCATGACTCGTTTTTACACTACTCTTTTAGATGTTTCTTTCCTTCACATTACTTCTACAATGATTACGTAACATATAATAACCCCTTTTTACTCTCTAAGATTGCATCTTTTGTGTTTTCCACATCTGTTTGTCACGTTTGACTTGATAAATACTCACAGTATCATGTACATTTTCTTGTCATGTCAATTTCATTCCGTGAACATGCCGGTAGGACACCGGCGAAATGCATCGTTCTATAACTAGAGTGCCTTTTCACTTTACCGAATATCTAACGGTTGCTCTATGTAATGGATAGAGGATGGCCATGCATAGAGAGGGAAATAATTTGATGAATCCCGAGGGCTTTAGACCGAGGGATATATCAAATAATTTCACGGGCTATGTCAGATAATCGTATAGCTATCCTCTATCCGTTATCAAGCATGCCAGATTATTAGGATCGCAGATGTCCGCGATAGAATCCCTCTCTATCAAGATTTTCCCTGGGAACAAATGCTATCAAATATAGAAGGGATTCTGAAATGCGATTCTACAACTATGTAATAATCTAGCATACTTTGTATGATAGTCAATATCATGTAAGACACATACTTTTGCCAATTTTGGCTGGTTTGTAGATGTTTAGATAGAAACAGGTAATTTTGGATTTTCACAACTTGAAACAAGAAAATTTCAACTGATAGATTAGGGTTTTGTAGGCTTGCGATTTCACAGTGAAGAAAGTCAACAAATATTGTACGTCCATTTTATCTGTGAATTATCAATAAAGATGTAAGGGAGCATTGCGGACATTCATGGCATAAGAATCGCTTGATTTCATCGAGTTCTATGATGAGACTGAAAGATTCCTGAAGGCTGACAATGCAATGCGCAAATTTTAACAAGTAAAAGCTATGAGCTTATTACATTCGTGCATTATATCTGACTCAAAGATGCTTCAGGTGTCCTACGTAGAACCAATACAATATACTCATGTTCATAGATATAGAAGTAGCACGTGAAGCCTATCTTTAGCAGTCTTGGATAGTCTTTATGTTTCTACTCAAAACATCAAATACAATGATTCATGAGAAATCAAACTGTAAATGTGTTGAAGAAGGCCATCAGTAGATGCATCTCAACATAGGAATTTACATGTCTATGATTTTTCATTATTCTGCAATACGAGTTATTGCATTAGTTCTTTATTCAATTACATACATGTAGCTAAGATTCTTTTGAATGCTTCGTCACAATGCACATATTTGTATGCAAAATGCCAGAATTTAAACTTTTATTACTCCTCAAATATCCATCCGATCGTCATGAAATTTCGACTCATAGTTTGGAGTATAGGATTTATGATGATTATACCTGTTGTACTGGGAACTGTCAGAAAATTCTGATTCTATTGACCGAATGACATGTACTCATTTTGTTGAAATCGAAAATCTAGATCAAGTTAATTAACTTAACATGAATCGTATTCTGCACAACGAATTGTGCGCAGTCTTGAAGTGAATATGCTTCAGTTACTTCCATGTCATATAAAATTCCATTCGACGATTAAATCACTATCTGAAAACAATCGAACATAGAAGAATGGATGATTATTCGGTTGCAGAACGAGCAAAATGCGCGGCTTTGTATGAATGGCTCAAGAGTCCAGTGGAGGTACAAAGGCTTTATCATTCAGAGTATGGCAAGAACGCGAGAGCACCGGATGCCCGTACCATAAAGCGGTGGCACACAAACCTATTGACCAGTGGTAGTGTGGTGACTGTCAAGCGGGACCGGTCATCTTCTGAACGAACGGAGCAGAATGTGGAACGAGTTGTGCAGCACTTCGAGGAGGACCCAAACACATCTACCCGTCGTGCATCTAATGAACTTCAAGTGAGTCGCCGCACTATCCAGCGCATCCTCCATGACTATGGATGGCATCCGTACAAGGTCCAGGTGGTGCAGCGATTACACGAAGAAGATCTCGAAAACCTAATGGAGTTCGTAGAACAGGAGCTACAGCGCATCCAAGCCAACCCGAGAGCCATTTAGTGGAGCTAACCTGGTCCGATGAAGCTCACTTCTATCTGGATGGTGGTGTGAATCGCCACAATTGTCGTTATTGGGCCAACCAGAACCCTCACTGTATCAGGCAAGAGTCTATGCACTCGCCACGCACCACCGTCTGGGCGTCAATCAGCCAATCAGGTATCTACGGACCGTTCTTCTTCGACACCTCCGTCAACAAGGATCGGTATCTCAAGATGCTACACGAGGAATTTTGGCTAGCGGTGCAGTCGGATAGAAGAGGCAGGAGCATCATATTCATGCAGGATGGTGCACCTCCACACTGGGGACTTCCTGTACGTGAGTGGTTGAACAAGAAGATGCCTAACAGATGGATGAGACGTGGATCTCCTAACATGCCCTGGCTACCGCGTTCATCTGACCTGACGCCTTGCGATTTCTTCTTGTGGGGTTTTGTCAAGTCCGAGGTTTACCATACACGGCCAACATCCATGCAAGACCTGAAGGACCGCATCATACAAGCATTTCAAGAAGTGACAACTGAGATGTGTCGAGAAACTGCTCTGGCCTACCAACAGCGACTCGAATCCGTCCTCGAGAATGGAGGAGGACACGTTGAAGTTCGATGACTACTAACACTTTTTTCTTGCTTTTCATTTAATAGATGTTTTCTATGACATTTACCTTAATTCGTTTTGGTTATTATTGATAAAGACGTGAAGTTTATCATTAAATTTAAAAGTTAAATTAAAGTTTATCATCAAATTTTACATGTTAAGATACATTGTTGGTATGTCAATTTTACTACATGTCATTCGGTCAATAGAATCAGAATTTTCTGACAGTTCCCAGTACAACAGGTATAATCATCATAAATCCTATACTCCAAACTATGAGTCGAAATTTCATGACGATCGGATGGATATTTGAGGAGTAATAAAAGTTTAAAATCCGGCGGTTTACGTGTGACACCCTGTATATTGTGTACACAAATCAATCTATGCATTCACTAGAAATATATTTGACAATGTCAATTGTTAAAAAATTGACAAGAATTCATCATTTAACTTTGACTATAGCTCTTTCATTATCCCACTGATTCCGGCAGATAAAGTCTCCACAGTTATTCTCTGTTTTTTTTCTCTGTAGGTTTTGCGAAAGTTCTCCAATTGTTGTTAAAAGGTGCTGTACAAATCAAGCTTTCGATGGCGTCAGCAGCACATCTTAATCATGAATGATGAAATTACATGGAACAGATTGAATCAGACATCAGGGGAGCATAGATCAAAGTGCGAAAGCACTGAGCATGAATTATTTCTCTTTAACAAATAAAATGCATAAACAAGCAACTACTGAAAATCATGTGACTCACTTTAACTTTTATAACAAAGTTGATGTTCTGAACTAAATCATGTTTCAAATTTCATGCGATTCTGATAAATAGTCACTTTTCTGCAAAAGATAATGCACAAAAAGTGTTTCACAATCCATAGATATTTTTTTAATTTTACCATTGGATTCCAATGGGAATCCTTTATAACCGAAGGAGATTGGTGGTGACACTCAAGAATTTGACTTTTGTATTCATCGTTTCAAGATCTACAAATCCATGCTATTAAGCCCTTTGTGCGCGAATTTAGGGAGATAGTGTCAGTATCAAACGCTCAGCATCAAAAAGCTTTGCTCATACAAGTTTCAATTCTTTTCGTTATGATTTGCCAACCCCCTGCTTTGATTGACGCATAGACTTCGCTAGGTTATATGCAAGTAAATGAAAAATGTCCACGGAGCTGATAGATACGAGCTATAAATTCATGGCTAACCATACATGTTGTCAAACTGATTCCCTATTTTCACTACCAACTTGGTGGAAATTGATTATTCATCGTTCTTATTGTAAGATAGTATCCAAAAGTTAAGCAACGTGTGCCACCTAGCCTGGTTTCCAGAATGAGATGAAATCTCAGTAACAATCAACACATTTTGTAGTAGGAAAAGATTCAAAGGTCATTGAAATTAAAATTGTTCAACTTCTGCTTTAGTCCGCGAACGTTCTGGCAAAAAATACAAATCACAAATATATTTCCGTTTTCTTGTTTTCAATAGCGTTTTCATTCAGTGATATTGGTAATTGTTTCGATTATGAAATTGCATTGAAATTGAATTTAAAATGTCCCTTAATGATAGCCAGCAGAAAAAGTACATCCGCTTGGATAAAAACTTCTAAATGAAACAATTTCGATGGATTTCGACGGTTGGTTCTACAACTGTTGAGAGCCACTAATCTAAATAATTATGGTGATTTGGCTACAATGTTCTGCTCGATTGAATAGCTTCATTCGTGAAAATGAAGAGAAAATATATTTTGTTCATTGTCAAATGAAACTTTCAAAAGTCATGTCTGGATGTCTAACATTTCAATAAGATTTTTCACTATTTACCAATAACACATTATTCGGAGTCAATCCTGAAGAAATTTTGCAGTTTGCCTAGCATTATTCAATACAGAAGTTAATAGGGCCCGGTCGCAATACAGAAAGTTGCTTCGCGGAACCTGATACGGGAAATTAAAAAATACCAGAAACGTCGCTCAATATTCAAAGTGAACGGAAATTTTGCGGTCATTTTGCGTTCACCTACAAACAGTTCCTTGATGGTTTTAGACAAAGATGATTTTCTGTGTTTATCAATATCGAGATCATGTCGTTTCTATTTTAACGTTTCTACTGCTCATAGCATCGACATAGAGGCCGAGGGTCGCTTTAGACTCAATTTTGTTCACTAGGAGTTATGTATTTCATGAGAGGATGACGTTCAGCTGATGACTGCTCTATCACCGACATTTTGCTCACGATTATCTTCTGCACGTACAGTACCGGTAGAGAGAGCGTCGCAGTCGGCCCTTTATCGCTTTCATCTATGTAATACTTGACGCATTAGTCGGGACTGAACTTCTATGTAATGATGTAAAAATGTGGCCCGCGAACCGAAGGATATTTGGAAAATCAACTTTATCAATGAAAAGCTCTAATTTTCACCTATGTATGACAAAATAATATATTATCTTACCTGACAGTCTGAAGCAGCCGTTTCGATATATGATGCAACTCATTTATTATAGATACAAAAGTATTACAGGATTGCTTGCTACAAATTCTCAAATATGGCCAATAGTCTAGGTTTGATTATGATTATCTCATTGACTTAACAGTGAAGACCATAAAAATTCAAGACATTGCCGGTAAATTTTGTGGGCATTTATGAAAGGACGAAGTGCTTTGCTCAGGATTTTAGTCAACTCTATAACATTAGGAAAGTTGAACTAAAAATTCTTGAAACGCTTGTGAGACGCGATCTTTATGAATACTTTTAGACAGCGCAATGCCTAACTTCGTGACAGACCAGCGTTCGTATTTGGTTTTGTCAAGGGTCGTCAGAGGGTAAACTATATCCTAATCTTCACTGAACATTCATAATCTGGGTGGGAAAAGGCCTATGCAATAGGTTCGCCTACTTCGGTGACCTTGTGACGTGTTCGGCATTTTCTGACTGAATACTGTCATGTTGTGATATTTCCTATAGTAAGCAATCCATTTGTGTATAGTTGTCTGCACACTCAGCCTGACTGACATGACCAGCTCAGGCAATCCCTGTTCAATCAAAATCACCTTTTGATCAACTTTAATTTTCGAGGTATCAAACTTTCTTCTCATGGTGAAACTGAGGATAAAATGGATAGTGGCAGAACAGTCTCATTGACCGACCTAAACAGAACATTTTTATCAACTGACACTGTGTTTAAGTGGCGTTAAGCATTTGAAAAATATCCCACAACTTGATGAGTTGATTTAATTTTGCATACCCAGCATAGTACAATATTTTTGCAAGGGTAATGTTGACTCCAATTAAGAGTCGTAATTTAAATGCCATGAATCAAAATTGTGCAATTGTGAGTCATTCAATGTTCACTATACTGCATTTTATTCATGCAGGTACCGGTACCTTACACTATAAGCCTACGTTTTCTTTAGAGGTAGATTTTAATAACTGCTCAGATGAAAGTCAAAAAGCAGGAGTACAGTTGCAGTTCAAAACACTCGGTTTGTCTACTCGTATATACTCACCAACACCTTGTCTCTTTGCTTCACTTTCTTTTGAAATTACAGTTTAGATTATCTTAATACTCGATCATTTGATGAACTTCCGCGAGTGACTTCACTTTGCGATGACCACTAAAGCAGTATTCATTACCACAGAAGAGTTTTACGCTGCATTCAGTTTCTTACCTTTTCTCTGATACTGCGTTGATCGTGTAACAAAAATAAATATCTGTTATCGTTCCATAACTGACTCTTTATTAATAAGCGACATTTGAATAACAATGCGATTAGTTCTGAGGACTGCACCGAAACGTGTAACATGGAAAGAGAAAATTGCTTTAATTGCGGTATAACCCAATCCACAGTACTTCTCATGTCGACTTCAAAGGAGAATAAATCGGATTTTAGTCCTTTATGATAGAGTAGACATGTTTTCAAAATGTATCTTCTTTGCTCGGCGCCAATAATATTCCATAAGAGCCATTGCGCCTTCCATAATCTCCGATGAAAGTTTTTTATTTTATGTTTTCGATTCGTTGTAGGAAGCAGTGCATTGGGAATTTCAAGCTATTATCACTATTAAAATGACAAAGGCAGATATCTGACTTTGATTCTTGTGTCCCGAGCAGATGTTCTCCAATTATAATTTGCAGCACGAAAGTAAGAAGAGTATCTTGAGAGGTGTAAACGGGTTGTCACCGCAGATAGAATAACATGAGGTTGTGCACCAAGACGATCATCATTATAGTAATTGGCCAGGCCGGTATTGCGTGTGTGATATCGAAGAAGCGACCATACATGGATGATGAAACACTGTATCAAAAGAATACATTTCATTTAAAGCTCATTAAAAGTTAGTATTAAAGAAGAATGCTACAATATATAACATACAAAAGGACTACATGTACTATCATGCTGTGAACATCAAGAATCTGAGTACCTACAAATGAACAGAAGCACTTGTGAAACTGAAGTTATGGCCACTAAAATAACAATTTTCATGAATTTCTTCTATTAACATTCGAGTTTGCAACAACTTTTAAGGACGGGATGCAGAGACCTTTAGAAGTAGATATCTGTCAATAGGAGATAGAAAGTAGGAGAGTTTATGAACACCTAAACTATGTTTTACTTTCTTCCATAAATCTTTGCATAGACTTTTTCAACTCGCCACAAAATGTAATCAAATTTACAACACGAAAATCCAGGAGAAAATGATTTCATTGATCACGCATGTCACAATACATGTCGTGTAGAGGTGTATTGAATTCGATATATCGACAAGCAGTTTTGTCAAGAAATCATTACGCATATTCTACCCTCATTGCTTTTGATTTTGATAAAAGGCGCTCTACGTGTCTTATTTACATCGAGATGCATTACTCCATAATCCTATCATTAAACACACTAATCACACACACACACTGTAAGGGATGGTCTATAATCCATGTGGACAAAAATATGGGATTTTTTGACCCCCTTTACCTACTGCACAGTTCATGGAACTAGAGCGCACCCTCTTCCCCACTCCCATTGAACAGTGGATAATTACTGATATTTACTGTGGATATGTATTCAAGTTTACTTATCTGCATTTGCAAGCCTACACAGTGTGGATGTAGTGCTAAATTGGACCTATATTCTTCGTGATTATTCGATAATCTCGCTGCAGCATTAGGCTGTCCTTCGATCTCTTTTCATGAATATAGACCGGTTCTTTATATCACAATGAAGGTATCTTCTAAGGTAAATGCACAGGACACACCAAAAAGGTAGACCTATTTTGACAAAATATGTAGGTATCTTATGAATTTTGTCCATGAAGCTAAGCAGGCATAATCCTACATGTATGATGAAAATATGTATGAATGTTATCTCTGTAATTCATCTTGAAAGTAATATATTCAGAGGATATTCGATGTCCTGTGATCTTTCGAATATCTTTTAGTATTTTGAAATGAAACCAATCTAACATGATATAAATCTCCAAGTTATAGATTTGCTCTGCATGGTTGCTGCGCTTTATAATTGTTATGTACAAATCATGTTTTATGATATTTAGTTGTGCCAATGTCATTTGCTGTAACACTAAGTCACCTTCACTTCACTTGACTTGAAGAGGAGATTAACTTGAGACAATGAATAATTCGGTTGTTGTGGGTTGCATTGTTCTCTGCCATGAAAACGCGCTTCGAGTTCTCCTTTTCACACAAAACGCTGAGTTGCACACACGCTCACACATCATGATGATGGGTGCGTGATGTAAATAGAACTCTCACGATGGCAGTTTCAATATGGTTTCACTCATCCATCGAAACCACCGACTGCTCCAACCAATCAGCCGTAGACAACTAGATTGACTCTCTCCAGAATAACTAGAAGCTCGTGCGCGAATTTAGAAAGAAAACGTCAGTAGCTTTCGCACCAGAAGATAGTCCTTTCTAACAGCTCTCAATCGAAGAATAACGAAAAATCGCACATAACGGCAGTGATCACACGATAGAATATCAACAGTCATGTATTACACAGTTGACTGAAGCGTTGACAAACAATGATACTAATGTCACGCAAAAAATCGGTAATTCAACGGATTCAGGTAAAGCTATCCCTCAATGGTATCCACAGTCTATCTTTTAAAGGTTCCCCATCTTCTCCTTTGGACAATTCTTTAATTTGCTATGGTCTATTACCAATAGCCTAAGTAGCATACGCAAAATGTTTCATTCAGCTGAATCTCAATACTATCACATCTCAAAACTCTTGCTAATAATCATTTCTAATAATTACCACTACTTATCCTACAGCCTTCAATGTAGAGTTCCTCCATATCATTGATCGAAATTTTTGATTGCACGACGTTTCGGAAGTCTTGGTCACGTACAAATGAAGCAAATCAAAATTTGAATGTAGGCCCTAACTAATGATTACCAAACTGCTGCTTTAATAAAAAATCATGCATATACAAAAGAGCATGCCAGCAATGCCAAAATTCTCATACGATGATGAAAGCCATCCCAGTAGCCATTTATAATAGAATATAATGCTTACTAATTTAAATTATTAGTTAAAGTAGTCCTAATGAGGACTGATGGCGTTCTCCAATCCGCAAGTGTACAAATGCAATGCTACTGTAACCATTGGATTAATCAGTTCTTAAAAGAACTCAATGTAGCTTTCTTGTGGCAACGAATTAAAATTGATCAGCTTTGGCCCAATATCTGGTAAAAATGGAAATCTTAAGACTTGTAATCAGGGCTGTGGAGCCGGAGCCGAGCCGGAGCCGATGGTTTTGGTCGGAGCCGGAGACGGAGCCGGAGCCGATTTATCACAAAGGCTCCGGCTCCGATAGTTTGAGCTTTGATATAAATCTAGAATTTTGAAAGTTATTAATTGGCATCATAAAAAAATTAAATCATTTGAAATCTGAAGATATGTCTTTTAAGTATACCAATGATCTGTCCTCCACGATATCTTTCTTTGCAGTTGCCGCCTTCTTTTGTATTATATTTATTATATATTTACACAAATGTGTAATATTTTTTTATTGCATATGTTTCGTAAGACTAATTTCCATATTGACAACGTATTCTCCAAAATCCATTAATTTGAAGACTTGTTATATGCATGCTAACTAGATGATTGTAGATTCCTAGAGACAAGTCGCCAGTCATTTATGTACACATTTCCAGTTCAGTCAGCAAAGATAATATAGCTACATTTCTTGCGCAATGTCTTAAATCTAATACGGTTACTATGTAGGCTATCATCTATCGGTATGGCTACTGGCAGAAGCTACTGGCATCTGTGACAATGCCAATTTCCTTAGATTGTATTATAGGCTCTTGTGCAGTCCCCCACCTACATTTTTCAAAACAATCGATTATTCAATTTGATAAATTTTGATTGGAGGGATAACTCTTCACACTCACACGAATGACCTGACTACAAGTCCTCACATGGCTATAGCAATAAGCGACCCAGCCACTTCTAGTAGCGCCCTATTATTTTAAAGGTATCTCATTCACAATGAATTTCCTTTGACTTCAAAATTCAAAGGGTATATTTTAATGCGAAAAACCTGAAGTCAAATTACAACGTTGACTTGCTGACGAAGTTTGCGACCATGACATCGCAATTACCCACGTAGATTTTTACAACAGCACGGAATGCTTCACTCAAACCGGTGATGCTGAAACGGACATCCAATGGTGCTGCATCTTTTGACCAGAGAAAAAATGGGGGGGGATTGCACAAGAGCCGTATAGTGTAATGATATTTCCCCAAATGTCATAGACCTGTGGATTTCAAGAATTTTCATTATTATTTTTCCGTCTGTCAACACTTTATGCTGATATCATGCTGACTTATATGTAAACAATAAAAAAGAGACTGAGACGCTCTCAATAAAGGCGCCTTTTGACCTCCCTTTTCTATTGTCTGTGACATTAAACTGCACGCGCATTTGAAAGCTAGCAAAGTAGATGGGATTTCTGCTCGGTGCTCGCAGTCAAATTTTTATTATGCATAGTAGCACCCTGCAACATACTGTGTGATACTCCGAGTTCAGCTTCATCAGCCTAACCATCATCAGAGGAATAGTGGTAATGTGTTATACATAAATTGAATATAATAATATACATGAATCATTGATGAATTATTTAGTGCAACTTTACGCCATAATGAAAAATACGAAATTAATATAATGTAAGTTAGGCCTTAACTTATTAAGTATGCTGCATAGAATTACAAAACTTGTCCTAAATTAGATATTTTTAATTTTTTTAAGTATAATTTTCAATTGTACATTTCTAGCCTACACTGCAATGAGGCTATCTAAATTACAATTTCTACAGATGATGAGTCGTGGGCTACCCACCGATCATATTATTCATGGACCAACAGACTATTGAATAAAGGCAATAACAAATAACAATAACAACCTAAGCTAGCCTATATACATTTTAATATTCAATAAAGCAATTGATATCTTTATTGATACGGTATATTTGGCTATATAGCCGATACCCTTTCCATGTTCGAGTAGATACAGGCCCTATAAGCTATTTAGAGGCATACGCTATCCAGTTTCATATTCAAGCTTTGTTAAAAAGCTTATACTACTATTCGGCCCCTGTGACGGCTAATTAGGTATATCATCATCCTTCATGTGGTCTTATTTAATGTAGCCTCGTAGTAGACTGGTTGCAGGTTAGGCCAATTTATATTTAGCCAGTGCGGGAGATCTTTATCTAATTTAACCAATCCTAGCTATAACTTTATTTTATCTTTCAGAGATAGTCAATTCATGCAAAAATATATGACATTATTATATTATTTGTCATTATATTAGGCTATTATCATTTTTATTATTAACTTAAGTCGTTGCTTGTTAATGAAAACTAATTTGATGATCGTAGCAAGCCTCTAAAGGCCACACCGTTATCCAAAAAACCCGTTCAACGGATCCAGGATAACCAGCATAGATAGAACCTGAATTTGAAGCCGGAGCCGGAGCCGGAGCCGAGCCGGAGCCTTTCACATCAGTTTCGTGGAGCCGGAGCCGGAGCCGATGAGATAACGCATCGGCTCCACAGCCCTGCTTGTAATCTACTCATTCTTGCTGTTAATATACTAATACCATAGATTCCAAACACTGTTACATAGGTCCTGAATGTTACATAGGTCAAACAAACAGAACCATGAGATTGAGAATACGAACACTTAGCATCCTATGACTCAGCTGTGTTCCAACATAAACAGACTCAGCCTGGATTGGTAGATTTTAAGTGAAAAATAATAAAACAAATTAAAGATCATTGCGCACGAGTGGTTGCCGCATCTATTTTCATAAGGAAGGAAGCCATTTTCATGAATGGGTGTGAGGGAAGGGGCATTTTATCCTTCTTATCATAGTTTGTGCTCTTTTTGAAATGCTATCATCAATTCCTTTTCACTTGTACATAGACTTTTGCACTGCCATATAATTTATTTTTCCTCATGTGCTTTTAGATGCTAGGTTAAACAAGATTTCTTGATTCTTTAGGTATTTCATGGACTCCTAGATATATAACACCTGGACTGAAAGGTAGATTGACCAAGTGTACGATACAAGGCTGACATCAGTTCACATGCTTTGACTCTCGGTAATGAAAGACACCCGTCTCAAGGCATAAAAACTGATTGTCTCAAGTCAAGCATGCATCTTTTTTTCAGCATTATGAATAGAAAAGCAAGTTAAAATGATAATGACAGAGCAGTTAGACGCACAAGTACAATTGAGAAGGATGTAATCATCGATATTCATCTCTTGTTGACTCTGAAAACACAATTAATGCCAACTTCACTGAAGTCCTTTCGATACTTTTTGGTTCTAAAACAGTCGATGTCATTCGATGCGCTTTCTCAAGAACCATGCATGATTCGTGTTCATAAAGCTGCGAAACATCATCGAATTTTGGAGAACATTCATTTGGGAAATAGCCGGTCATAGGAAGACACAAGAAGGTTTTCCTTTTATGAAAATTGTTCCAAATCTTTTTATACCATGGACAGGATAGAAATATATATATACCTCGTATATTGGCTGACCAGACACTGAGTTTATAATGTGAGTCTGCAGACTGCCTCCACAAATGTGAACGTAAAATTTTCAATTCACGCATTATCTACTGACACACCAACAACATTCAAGATCTTTCTAAGTGTCATCATGGTTTCTTCAAAGCATTACTTGAGTTTTTCTGCTGTCAACTTATAAATCGGAAACAAAGAAATGACATCAAGATACCTCCCTTTGATTTTGCCATAAAGCATTGAATGGTAGTTGCAGCCGCACCTCCCTCAGTCAATCCATGTACCTCATCACCGCTGTACTCTATCCACTTGGACAAATATATTTCATCAATCATTAATAAAACATTACAGTAGAAGTCATTAAGCTGAGCAGTACGAAATTTGAGGTCAGTCTCGATTTCTAGATTCAATCCCGCTGTCAGTCGAAAATCTTCTCGTAAGCTTTCTGAGGTGCACACAGATGGAAGACACAACAGCTGTTGATGATGCAGAAAATTATAGACCGCTGCGCTTGCAGCATGAATTTGGCTCACCATTATCATCAGTTCAGGAGAGTTTGATCGTGCACATTTATTTCGAATCAACAATTGTTAAAAAAGTCAAGCTATGTCTGTCAAATTTCATCAGAAGCCGCATCACTTCTCCATCTTTGAAATAGATTTATGCTCTCTTCAACATGATTCATGAAAATGTCAGTCTCCTCCGAGTCTGCAAGAAATTTTCTCCTTGCCATCAAATTTGACACTTGTGAAAACAAAGAAATCTTGGAATTGGTTGCAATGTCACAATAGTTAGACTTTGGCATCAATTTGTTATCGATGATGATAGAAGCAGTCAAATCGCACTGAATTATCAAATTGGCCTTTAAGTGTGGAATGTAATTATCTGTATCAATATAAAAGATTGAATTATTAATAGTTTTGACAAAAATGCCAAAGGTACACAATTGTCACAAGAGTGTCATTTCGATGTCATCCAAAGTAGTTACTTCATCACTCAATAAAATGTCTTCCGATTTACACTCAAGAATAGAAGCAGAACGTTCAAGCCTTTGGGTTAAGGTAGCGGATATTATTCTCGCAATTGTGGATTTTGAGGAAAGATATGCAAGAGCATTAGGGATAACACTAGGGATCGCAGTTGTTTTTGTTTTCTTTCTTTTTAATTTCTGGTGCAAGCTCTTCGATCGTCATTTGTTCGAAATCTGAATCGACGAAATGCAACGAATACATTGAATGCTTAGTCACTCTAATTTTTCTTCTTGGGTTCCGAGAGATCCATTTATTGAGTCTTTCTGTATCATTTATTGGGTATTGATGGAAAGTAATGCAATCGTCATTTCTTTGCGAATCGTAGCCAGTGCGACAACCATGCGCGGAGTACTTATTTGGCATTTTAAGCATCTCTACCAGAAGTGTGAGATGCTATATCCTTTAATCGACGTCAGCCTTGTAGCGTACACTACTGAAAGCACTTTCATGCTACCTTTCAGTCCAGGTGTTATATATCTAGGAGTCCATGGGTATTTCCTCCTTCTGTAGTGATAGATATCTGTAAATTTTACATTTGGTAGGGCCTACATTTAAATTTTATATAATATGATCTTTGATGTTTGTAAAGCCTGATTTGGTTCATTTATACGTGACCAAGACTTCCGGAACGTTGTGTAATTAAAAAAATTATACCTATTTTGAGGCGTTTTTCGCAAAAAAAAGAAAAAGATAGTAGAATGAAAGGTGTGGCTAAGTATCTAAAACAGACACTGTATGCACTCGAACATGCGCTTATACATCAGAGAATTTTAGCGAATATTTCAAATATCAGCACACTTATTGTCAAAAACTTTTTGTACACATATCATTGATTGATGACATTGTGATAAATTAGCTGAGTATGTTTAGGTTAGTCTTATAAAAGAATTTTATTCAAAGTACTGCACATCGACTATCATCTTGAGACGGATTCAACCAACAAGTCAGTTATGAATTCAAGATGTATGAATAGAGCTCTTTTCCAATCCCGCATTCTATTTGAACAAGCAAGGGACTGTTATTGCATTCGAAAGCGGATGTCTTTGCTTTACTTAATAAACTGCTCTTTATTGAAAGTTCAGTATCAAGTTTCTGCAGTCAATAATGAGCCCAAGATTTTGCTAATAAGAATTAGAATATCTCATTCTAAAAGTCATTAAATCTTATCATCTGGTCCGATTTACATCTTGTCAACATTCCGACCGTAGTCATTTTATTTACTCCAAATCTGGGTTTGTTTCTTGTCAAACAATTTGAAAAAACAGAAGGGGACAGAGAAGGATGACTTTACTGTAAACACTCGCCGTGTACCGCTTGAGGCAAATAGATAGATCGTCTCGCTCTAGGGGTTTCACATAGGATGTTTGATGGCAATAAATTGTTGCGGAAACTTTTTCATATTTCAATGCTAGTCAGGTATGTCGTCGTCGGCGTTCTGTTTAATGGTTAAATGAGGAACATGTTGGAATTTGATATAAATAAAAGGCTTGGCTGGTGCATCAAAATGTGAATTTTAGCCTGCAGCTCCATAGCTCCGCCTCAAACAGGCCAATTCCATTTCGTCAGATAAATACTTCCAATTTCCCATGTGTGCACTTAAGGCATCCGCGACCTCAATTTTATAACGTTTCATTTGATTTAAAGCATAAGTTGAAACGACAAAGTCAACTATGCCGCACCATGTAATTCTGCTTGGCAAAATTGCTGAGTTAAACCGCAGCAGACGATTCAAGTGCTGCAGTTTATTCCGAAATGCGTAATAACCACATTTGTATGTTAGTTATCAAACAGAATAGAATGGAAATACATGTATATAAGTGAGCAGCTGCAATCAATGACAGTAAAGAGGCAGAAATATCACCAGTAATTATTCTGAACAAAATATTTCACGCCACATAAAATTGTTCGGGCTTGTTATGAGAAAAAGCACGGTAGAGAACATCGAAATATATGGAGGACTAACCATGTCATCATCCTTACTTCTCTTGAAATGTGGGCTTGGATAAGCTTGTAATAGCCCTGGCCTGGAAGTCCTGGTTCATGATTGGCGCTTGGTTTGAAAGGCCTTCGTGAATCCGAGCTTACAACTACAAGTAATTTGAACTAACTATGTCTGCAGAACGCACTGCCTGCAGGATATAACTGCTTCGACTAACTCTGGTTTAGCAACCGACGTCTTCAACCGCTTTCAGCAAGAATCCGACATCACAAGCTTTCCAAAACTTTACGTTAGAGTCCTGTCGTGTGAGAAGAGGCTACAAATTAAAAAAAAGAAGCAATTTGAGTAATTTCTGGCCAGTCGAGGCGAACCAATTGGAATTTTTTCTAGAAACCATAATTTCGAATCGATTCTTGAAGCTTCACATGTAGGCATAAAAATTAATAATACCATAGAAAGTCCTAGAATGGAAATTGCATGAAAATTATGGCACATTCCTGGGGGAACTTGGTTGGGGCACAAAGCAAATTTTGCGAACTGGCTTTCTTGTTTCCGGGTTGGCATTTTTGATTATCAAGTCAATTTGTGATCTGGATTGCTGCCCCTAGTCCAAAAATTATGTGCACAAAAGCAATAGTGAATTTACAAAATACTGCAGCGACAGGATGACAAAGAAGGAAATCCTGTTAAACGTTCTGTACGCACATCATTTTGAAATATCGCTCCTATAATCAGGGAGTATAATCAGACACATACGCAACTTGTAGTGTCGATTTACAAAGCAGGCATTGCTCCAGCTTGAAATCAGAGGCCAAGAAATCTCAGAGCATTCATTTTACTTAAAGGGTTCCCCTGTTTAATATATTTGAACAATTTTCAAAACCTTTGTATACTATCGAATATGAGCTTCCAAAATATCATCACACTATACCACATAAGTCATTTAGTGATAAATTGAAATAATCCAATGACATTACATTTATCTGAGAAATGACTGTCGATAAAGAAGCTTTCAATGTCTTTATTCCAGAAAGCGCTTGGTTTCTTAGCCGCTAGAAGGAGAAATTATCCAATAATTAGAATTTTTATCTTTGAATTCTTGAAATATTCTTGCAACTAGTACACCGACTACTTTCGATTATGACTCTGTGAACCAAATTTCAATTCGTATTCCAGTGTTGAAAAATGGGAAAATAGTTGTCAATGGCTGGTACAAATAGACAAAGTATATTAATCCATGGAGTAGTTCACATAAAACGATGCCACTATATTACTTAAAATTCTTTTCATGAAAATCCTGCAATTTTCTGTCAGCAACTTCCACAACCAACTTGGCAAATAGTTCGACTATGATACGATGTTTTATATCGAAGCAGATCTACAAACCATAGATTTTTCCATGTGCCATCATTGCACATAGGCAAGATATCAAACTTCCATTCTAGTGTGCTATTATCCACTTCTATGCATGCAGGTACCCATAAGCATGACTCAGCCGCTAAACATAAAAAAGATGCAGCTCTCAGTGCTACATCGAAGAAACTCGAAGACATTTGCAGAAACTAGTCAATGACTACTTATCTGATCTGCTGCAGTTCACTTCACCTTGTCGTTTACACCTTCGCTCTTCGTCGGGTTATCCTTGCAGGTACTCCTGACTACCAGAAAGACACTTGAAGGTCGGGCATGCGCGTCTCAGGCCCCTCAAGTGTGGAACTCTCTCTCTCTCTCTTCTTCTATTCAGAACTCTAACTCCCTCAACACCTTGAAGCGAGACTTGAAAGCTTTTTATGTGACCGCTCTTTATAATTTGTTGTACGTCATTGTAATTTGAACTCAGGTCTTGAAGTCTCTATAGACATAATGCCCGCTTTTTATGCGAATTTATTTATAAATAAATAAATAAATGAGCACATCAAGGGCAATCCTTTATGCGAAAAATCCATGCACATTGCACATGCATCCTCCAATAGCCCAAAATTTCAAAATCATACTGAAGACAAATTGCCCATAAATAGCAGAGAAACTAATCATCGTAGTATACAGCGGACAACGTCAGAATTTTTACATCTCTTTCAATTTTCATCAACTGACGTGATGCTACATTTAAATACTTTTTATTTTTATTTTTAATTCTGATTATTATGGTTGTTGGAAAACTAGGTTATTAAATTTTTATATTAATTACTATATAGTTAGAAATTGAGATTAAAATTTCAGACTACAATGTATTCAAAAGCTCACCTTTGATTTGCCACTGATGACGGTCACATCGACTGCAGCATGTATGGTAACTGAATAAAGTTCTCATAAAGAAATCTCTTCGGTTATTATCTTCAAAGTACGTAAGTTATCCTTGTATCATCATTAGCCATAAACTCCTTCAAATCTTCTGTCATCGATAAGACAGAACACATTAAATTTCTAGCGGGCAGTGACTAAATTTGCAAGTTTGCCATTAAAAACGAGTGTCCGTACTCTTTTTTCTGAAATTTAAATGATCGCGTGTAACTCCGGTTTGACCTCGAGCTGCTGCGTCTTGAGCCATAACAGCCTCAATAATTCACTGTCACGAGGATCTTCATGGTCAAAAATTCTACACATCCCTTCAAGCGTTTTATCAAGAAATTTGTATCTCAACACCTGCATCATTATCTCTCCTACTCGAATAAAGTGAAGCCATTCGTGAAGCGTTTTCGCACGATCAGAAGAAGCAGTTTCGACTTAACCTTTGTAAATTCCCAAAATTGCCGACGGGAACAGCTCAAGCGCGTTGCCGCAGCAGTTTCGAGTCGCAAGCCCGTCGTAAAACTTTTCGAGTTACATGTTTTCAACAGATAATCGTTTTTGTGGCTAGCGTGTCAGATTTTCAGAGTCCTTGAATAGCAGCAGTTTTATGCCAAATTTTAAAGTCGGCAGCAATAATTCGTACAACTAAATTCCATGCTCGTGACAGAGAATGTGTGGGAGCAACCGAAATTCATTTCTTCATAGAGATCTACAGAAGTCTTCAAACTGTCATTATAATTATTTGTGAAGAACTCGGAGAAATCATGGAAGAAAGATGTCAGCAACAATTCCTCACTCACACACAGACGTTTGCATTTTAGAGATGAAAGGTTGTTAACAAAGTCAGATAAATGTTCAACGTCCAATGGAATAAAGCATGTCCTTTAGGATGCTCTTTTTTTGGTCGTTGTTCTACAGAATGAAATGAACCAAAAGTGGAAACTCTAAATTTCTTCTTCAGTGCTTAATGAGAATCTGATTACTAAAATTCTGATGTAAATTATGAATGTGGATTAGTCCTTCTTCCGTCTGGAACCTTCCGATGGGCATGTGACGGAATCCTAACCAATGAAGAATTTAATTGAATTTACGTTGATAGAAACTTCACAACATCTTGCTTTTATACATCTCTTCTATAATTGACGTAATGGTCTAATTTGGATTCGCTATGTTTTGTCCACAAAAATGCTTCAATACCTCGACATTCATAGGGTGGATTTACCGGTAGCTTGTATGTAATTTGCCGTTTGATTGGATCTCACTAGTAATGGGCAAAAGACCGTTCCAGGACACCATAAAATTCAAAAAATAGTATCTTTAAAAACGACATAAATTCATGAATTTGAACCCTTTTTCAGGTTATTAAGACCTAAATACATGAATTTAGTCCATTCAAAAAGTACCATTTTTTCAAAAAATGGCATTTTTAAAAACGACATAAATTCATGAATTTGAACCCTTTTTCAGGTTATTAAGACCTAAATTCATAAATTTGGGCGTTTTTAAAAATACCCAATTTTCAAAGTTTTCAAAATCTCAAATTTGAGAATTACAATTTTCACCCTTAAAATCATGACCGTTCCAGGACACCGAAAATCAGAAAAGTTAAGAATCTCAAAATTTGTGAATTACAATTTTCTCGCTTAAATCATGACCGTTCCAGGACACCGAAAATCATAAAAGTTGAGAATTTCAAATTCATGAATTTTATCCATCTTTCAGGTTTTTAAAATATATCATGTGACTAAAAATATTTCTTTAAAAATGGAAGAATCAAAAGTTGAAGAAACCGCAAGAATATATCCTTCGTTATCATATGAACGTAGTTCTACTTTAATGGACATTGAAAAAATGAATAAAGAAAAACACAAAGATAGAGTACGTTATATGAAAGACAAGGAATCTCAATTATTATTAAGATTAGAGCATTATAAAAAATTAAGAAAGAGATGGACTAAAGTTAAGAATGTAACACAAGGAATTGGCATATTCTTAACAATAAGTTTAGGCGCTCTCACTATTGTTATATCTTCTGGTGTTTTAGTAATTCCAGTAGTTGCTACAGCTTTAACAGGTACGGGTGTTTTTGCAACTTCACTTGTTACAATGTTAGATAAATCTTTAATAACTAAGAAACGAAAATCATTAAAAACTAAGCATTTACATATTAAAGAAGTCTATGACAAATTGCATTACTACTTTCAAAGAGTATGTGATGATAATGTTATTACGTTAGATGAGATTGAAAAATTTGATCAAATAGCTAATGAAGTAAATCAAATATCATTTCAATTACAGTCAGAAAAAGTTGATGATAAGAATAAACAGGATGGCAAAATTTCGAGTGATGGTAAAACTTTTAGTGATGGTAAAATTTCTAATGAAGAAAATGACAAATTTTTTTTAGAAGAGCTAAAAACTTTAAGCGAAAATTTAAGCAAAACTTTATTAAACAAAACTTTATTAAACAAAACTTAAAACGAGAAACCTTTAAACGAAAAGATGTCAGACAACAAAGCAATAAAAAAATAATTTGTACAGTAAAATGTTTTTGCTGTATTCCTATGTTACCACAAAATTCAAATATTATATTTTAAAAATGGATAAAATTAGAGCTGATAATCAAAAAAGAATTAAACAATTAGAAGAGTTAATAAAACAAAGAAATATTATGAAAGAAAATCATCTTCAACATAGAATGATAAAAGCTGGTATTCAATCTGATATGTTTGAAAAAATGCAGCAAACCGAGCAAGTAAAAACTGATTTTGAAAAAACTATGAAACCATTTAAAACTCTTGAAAAAGAACTTACAAATAATGATAAACAAATTGATATAACAGATCCAGAGCACAAAACTATGTTAGATGACTATGGATTACTAGAATCAAACATTAATAAGAAATTACCAAAATCTATGCAATTTGAACATTCTATCTCATTTATAGATGGAAAAACAATACCTAGATTTTATCTCGGACAAAAAGAAATATTTCCACAACCTTTTCGAGGTTTAATTTTTTCACCAGATAAATCTCCTTTTAATTTAGATAGAAATTTTGTTGATCTTTTAAGAGGAGCAGATTTAAATAATTATGCTGTAGAAGATCTCATAAAATATAAAGCTATGTTAGATATAGTTGGTGCAGTAAAATCTCTTAGACGTTATAAACAATTAGAAAATTTATTATCAACGGGAGTTAAAGTAGGAAAAGGTTTATCTGAAAAACAGAAAACAGAAACAACTGTATTCTTACCAGATGATCCACAAGAATTACTAAATAGATTAAATATTTTAATATCTGCAATAAAAGAAGGACATAATTCTAGTTTCAATGAAATTCATGCTATATTGAAAAGACTGTTAGAAAAGAAGATTATAAATGAAGAGGATTATAAAAGTATAACGGGACATCTCTGATGTCTTTAAGGGCTTCGCCCGTAGCTGAAATATGTTGTTTCTAATTTTTATCTATGATTTTTATCTATGATTTTTTTATAAAAAAATATTTCATAAATAAATATCTGTTTAAATTTTTTTGTTTAAAAATGTCTTCGAGAGAATTATCATCAGTAGATTTCGACAAAATTAATAATCATTTAGAAAATTTAACAGAGATTTTGTGTTCATCAAAATTTAGTACGACGTTAAAAATTATAACAACTACTTCATCACACACTTGTAATATAGAACCCATTCTACATTTAGAACAAAATAAAAATTATCAAATTGCTTTGACTAGTTTCTCCACATTTAACACTATTCAAAACGTTATCAAAGATGTGAATGACCAATTTAGATATTCTACTGATAAAGGCAAAACGTGGAAAATACTAACTTTTCTTCCTGGTTCTTACGAAGTTGAATCAATATCAAATGAAATTAAGAGACATTTAGGTATACCATTTAAAGATATGAAACAATTACATTTCGCAGTTGAACTGGCAGTTAATAAATTTTCTCTTACTTTAGACGAAAATCATCAAGTTGATTTTAATCATGATAGATCATTGTCAAAACTATTAGGATTTAATAAACAAACCTATAGTCAAGGTTATCATTTAGGTGTGAAGATTCCAAAAATAACTGAAATAAATTCAATTGTTGTACATTGTGACATTATTGAAGGAGGATATATAAATGGTAAATTGTCAAATTTAATATTCAGTTTTCCAGCTTTTACTGTACCCATTGGTTATAGATTAAATGTAATTCCACAAACATTAATATATTTCCCTATTACAAGAAAAACTATTAACAACATTAACATGAGAATCACTGATGAGAAAGGACAAGAAATAAATTTTGGAGGTGAAGAGATTATGATAGATCTTTTGGTTCGAGAGGTATAAACTCCCGTTCGGGAGGTATAAACTCCCGCTCGAGAGGTATAAACTTCCACGCGAAGCTAGAGAAGTTTAATTTTCTTCTTCTTCTTTAAAAATAAAAATAAAATAAAAATAAATTTTTTTATTAAAAAATGAGTGAACTACCTCCATTTAATAAAAAAAAACTCAAATTTAATCATCATCCAAATTTATCTAATAAAGTTTTGTCAGTTATTTGCGGAAGATCAGGTTGTGGAAAAACGTATCTATTATTTAAAATTCTAACGACTCCAAATTTTTTGGATTATAACAATCTTATAATTTATACAACAACGGCAGAACAACCCGTCTATCAATTTTTAAAATATGGATTTGAAAATAATCTTAAAAAAACAGCAATTGCTTCATTATTCAAAGAATATGAAAAATCTGAAGATGAAGAAGAAATAAGTTCGTGGTGTGAAGAAGCAGCAAAAAATAGTCAGTTAGTAGAATCCAATAAAAATAAGCATATAAAGATACAATTAATAGATGATAGTGGTAATATGCAAGATCCTAGTAAACTAGATAAAACAATGAAACATTGTGTAATTTTTGATGATTGTGTTAATGATAGAAATCAGTCAGTTCAGAGAAATTATTTCACAAGAAGTAGACATAATAACTGTAGTGTTTTTTATTTAACACAAAGTATGTATTCATTAGACGGAAGTGTTATTAGAAAGAATGCAAATATATTTATACTATTTGAAATAATTGCAAGAAACTTAAGTGATTTGTTAAGAGATTTATGTGTAAGAAATAAAGATGAATTTAAACAATCGTGTAACAATGCTTGGTCAAAAGATTATGGATTTATCACAATTAATATTGATAAAAAAATTCATGATAGAGTTATAGAACATTTGTTTACCGAGTGATAAAAAATATACAAATATAGTGTTATAACATTTTATTATTTTTTATTTTATGTATATATCAAATTTGTCTATCTTAGAAATTAGAAAATTAAAAAGGTGAAGTAGTTATTCCATCAGGTAAAATTTTTCTTTTATCATCAAACGGATCTAATGCTAATTTATGTTCTTCTTTTAAATACATTTTATGTTTTTTTGAATTAAGTCTATAATTACATGCTGTTTTTATTTCATTATTAAATAATACATTTTTATAATCTTGAAATGTTATTTGATTAGCCACTGATGCCTTTGAAATTTCTTTTAATGTTTTATGTGTTTTAATATTATTAGTTGTGTTATAACAATAACATTTAGATTTTAAAAATATAGCTTCTGTTATGAAATCTTCATTTCCTTCTAATTCATCTTTTACTTTACATAAATCAGAAGGATGAATGATATCTTTTATTTTATCTATTTCTTCATCAAGTGTAGAATTATACGGTATTGTTAATTCTAAGAAAACAGAATCGGTATCTGTAAAGTGTAATTTATAGTTTTTGCCATAAGCAGGTGCTAAATAATCATATATAAATCTATACATAAATAGTTTAGCTAATTCTAATATAGTGAATCCTATAAAATTAAACTTATCATGTTTTACGCTGATTCGACGTAAATGTACAGCACATAGTTCATCACTAAATCTAGTAGTTCTTTTATATGTAGGTTTCCTTGTTAAATTTTGAAACCTATCTTTATCATAAACTATTTCAATATTTTGTCTATTACGCACATTTTCTAAAGTCTTACCATAAAATGCATTATTCATTAATTTGAAGAACACGTTTCCAAAATCATCTTTATTTCTTTTAGCTATTTTACGTTTTTCAATATTGAACTCTATATAATCTTTTAACCACCTAGATTTTCTATACACTAGTTTCCGGTGAATTTTTGTGAGAATCATTCCATGATCTAAATACCAATCTAGCATTCTTCCTTCAACAACATACTTTCCTTTATTGCTTTGTGTTAACATAAGTTTTTTTGTTGGTCTGTATTTCTTAGGAATTATAGATTTTTGATAATCTGAAAAATCCTCTATATTGGGAATTTTGTTTTCGGGACAGAAAGGAAAATATTTTGTTTTATCTTTTATTTCATCAGGATATACTAAATCAACTTCATATATATAACCATGATTATAATTTCCATCATATGTTTTTTGATAATCTAGAATATTACACCATGACATTTCACCTGTTGGTAATTCTTGTATCATGCAAGAAGAATATAAGCTATTAAAATCATAATATAACAAATAGTTTTCTCTCATGAATTCATCAATTGCATTTTCACGTTCTACTCCTTCTCGTTTCGTTCGAAAAATTTCTAATATTTTTTCTTTTTCTTCTGGAGATAAAGGTTTCATTATTCCATATTCTTGTGGATTTACTTTCTTATTATAACATTTAACATATCTATTACCTAAAACTGATGAAACACCACCTCTAATCCCAGATTCAAAAAATAATAATTCATCATATGTATTTTCTTTATAATGTTTAAGTTCAACGGACTTTGTCCTAGAGCCATCGGCTTGAACACCAGTATGTTTTATTCCTGCTAACCATGTTAAACCTGGTGTAGAATAACAATAACATGGATCTATTCCGTAATATTCTAAACACATATCACGAAAGTTTTCAAAAAGATCAGCAAGGATTAATACATCTATCTGAAGATATTTTATTGTATAATCATACATTGTTCTACAATTTATCTCTCTCCAATTTTTTTCAGCTTCTGCATAGTCTTCTTCAGATAATTGTGATTGTTTTAATGTTGATGTAAATTTATTTATTGGAGGAAGTTGTTTTTCTTCCATAATTTTATTCACAGAATTAAAATCTCCAGTTAAACCAGTCTTCGACTGTGAACCACAGGTTAAATATTCATACGGAAATATGCCTTTTAAAGGTTTTAAATTATATTTATTTAATATTTTACATTGTTCAGGTTTCAAAGTTTTTCCCATAACATCTAATGAATAAGGAGTAAAAAATCTAAATGCATCTAAAATTCTAATACAACCTAATTGCATTGAAAAATATTCTTCTTATGTTTTACATAGTACATTTACTTGTTGTTGTTGTAATTTTTCAGATGAAAATAAATCTTTCATTACTAGATGGAAATCATATTAAGAACCATTGTAGAAATATAAAGGAACAAAGTTATATTTAAATTTATTAGCATTAAGATTACAAGAATTATGTGCTGCACCTCTACATAACCCATTTAGATGATCATGATCTTTTACCTTATCAAGATATCTACCTCTGCCATTTTTATAATTTTTTGTAAATTCTTTTCCACAGTAATAACAATTTGTTTCATTAACAAAATTAATTTTTTCTTCATCCGTTAATGGCATCATTGGTATATTTGTTTCAAGCAATTGTGTAAAATAATTTTGTAATTCTTCTACTTTCTTTGTAAACATTTCTGAACTATCTTCACCATAGTATTGATAATATTCTGATTTAAATAATTCAGGATAATTTGAATGAATGTACATTCCCCAACATAATGGTTTTTGTTCAAATAAATATTTTTCTTTACTTTGTTCAGCTGCACTTTTTTCAGAATTATCATTTTCAGAATCGGGCGAAGCCCTGGAACTTTCCGTTCGATTTTGTGTCATATTAACATTATATGCTTCGAAATCACAATATATTGTAAAGGGTACTTTATTTTTGAAATACCATTTATTGTATTCTAAATAATCATCTTTAGGAAAAGTATTTTCAACTGCTTCATTTTATTGACAATTCTCCAAATGTCTATTCATTTCTTCTTTAGTTCTAAAACTTGTCATACATTGAAGACAAGGAAAATTTGTATTATCTGAAGTTTTTGTAAATATAGAAACATCTTTACACAATATAAAATGACCCTGATAATATAAAATATTCGCTTGTGTTGGTTGTTTTGTTTGTTTTAATTTTTCAAATTTATCTTTATATATTTCATGTGTTTCATCAATTTGTCTTTGTAAATCTTTTTCAGACTGTTGATAATTTTGATTGAATAGTTTCAGCTGTTGTTGATATTCATTATTATATTGTTCTTTATATTGTTGTTGACATTTTTTTAAACATTCATTTAATTCTTTATTTTCTTCATTATTTAATTCTTTATTGTCTTTATTGTCTTTATTTAATTCTTGAATCGTTTCTATCTTATTTTGATATTTATGGCCATATTCTTGTACTAATATTTTTGTTTGTTGTTGATAATCTGTTTTACATTTTTGTAAACTTTCATTTAAATTTTGTAATTTTTGTTGATATTCTAAAGATAAAGATAGATAATCGGAATCATGATCACAATTATAATGACGTCCTTTATAATTATTATGATTAATCATTATTGGTGATAATGTTTTAACAATTTGAAATTTTTCAGTACATATTATATTTCCTTGGTAAAAAATATTATGATGCATGTAATTTCCTCTATCATTTTATACTATTTCTGATTGACATAAATTTTTATTATTCAAATAAAATTTTTTTGAATCTGAGTAAAGTGGAGTAATTTTACCAATAGAAACATAATTCACATTTAATTCAAAAACATTTACTTCATTTAAATTTTTATTCTTTTTATGAAACTTTATTAACCTATTATAATCATATGGAAATTCATGTAAGCCATCAGAGAGATCAAATTCCTTTATGTATTCTTCTTTATTATAATGACTTAGTCTCTCTTTGTGATATTCTGCAGGATGTAAATGTGCTATAATACTCCACAGAAAACAATAATCATCTTCATTTTTTATGTTGATTATTTGTGGTGAACTGAAAGGTAAAGGAACATAACTACCACCAGTATTATTTTTATATTTATCAATTACTATTTTCCTGGATAGTATTTTAACAAATCTCCAACCAGATTCACGTAACTGGGCTTCAATTATGCAATTTTCTAATTTAAGTATCATTTGTTCAAATATGGGTTGTATATCATTTACATTATGAATTTCTTGTGAATTTGTAAAATGTCCTTGTATTATTTCTTCAGGAATTCCATCAGGTCCTTTTTTTGTATAAAGTACTTCTACATTCGTATAACATTTAGAAGATTTTTTAAATATTTTGAAAAAGTTTTTTAATACATTATAAAAAGTTTCATGGGTTTCATTATGTTCAACCGATTCATTAAATAAATATTTTATATCTGTTACCGCTTCATCGGTTTTTTTAGTTTCATCAAATTCATCTATTTCGTTAAATTCATCAGTATCGCTAAATAAATATCTTCCATCTGGTACATGTTCATCTTCACTATTAAAAACTTTTTTATATTCCGAATGTGAATAATCATCAAACATTTTTTTAACTTTTATATCAGTAGGTAATGTTTCTAGATAGTTTTTATAACCATTTAATTTTAATATATTTCCTTCATCAACTCGTTCTACATTTTGTAAATGCAATTTACTATTTAAATGAGATTGATAACTTCTTTTTGTTTGCAACTTTTTTTACATAAGTTACAATAAAACTTGGTATTTTCCATTTTTTTATTTTTTAAGGAAAAAATTGTGTTTTAATTTTAGATATAAACATTCTAATAACAAGGTCTTGAGAGTTATTATATATTATTATATATTATTATATATTTCACGTTCTTTAGTTATTTTTTTCTTTATCATATTAAGTTTTAGCATATAATGTTCTATAATATTAAGTTTTATCATATAACGTTTTATCAAAAGATAATTTAAATTTATTTTCACTAACTATTGATTCTTCATCATCATCATCAATTGATTCTTCTTCATCATCATAAATTGTTTCTTCAACATCATAAATTACACTTTTTCGGATTGGATACCATTTTCTTATTGGAATATCTAACTCTAAATTACATCTTTTATCTGATAATAATATAATAGAGAAAAATATTGGTCTTTGTTCTCGTTTGGAAAATTTAATAACACCACCATAATCTGAATCACTTTTAGTTTTTATTAAAGATGATAAAATTTTAAATTGATTAGATGTAAATCCTAATTTAAATTTTGTAGACCCGACACATAGTTGTCGAACAGTATCTTCAACTATACCATCATTATTATTTTCAATTGTAAGAAAATGAAATTTAGATAAATTTTGATTATATGTAGTATTAATATCATGTACATCAGTATGAGATATAAATTTTTCTTCACTTAAATTTTTATAATTACTAATATTTTTATAATCTTTTTTACCATTTACACCATTTTCAGATGTTTCTGAATCATCATCTATATTTTCATCATCTACATTATTAACATCATTATTATTATAAGATTCTCTAAGATCGGGCAAAGCCCTAGAACCTTCGGTTCGTTTATTATGATTATGATTATAGACATTGTTAATAGTATAAGGTGTTGTCCACATATAAATTTTTTCTTGTTGAGCTAAGCCATTTATGTAAGATTTTAATAAATTAATATTTAAATTGGAATACAATCCTATATATGTATCATCATCATATCTTTGCGGCATTTCTAATGTTTCTTGTTTATAAATTGTATCTCTATAATATACTTGACATAATAATTCTTCGTTATGCTTTTTACTCTCGATATGAATATTATATTGGTTTTGTTCATCAACAAATAATCTAATTTTTTCCTTTGAGAAAGATTTTAATTTTTTAACTAATTCTTTAATATTGATATAATTAATGATTTTAGTTTCTATCCAATCAGTATTACTAATTGGTAATACTGCTCTAATAAAACCATAAACATTATTATGACCAATAATAACCATATTTTCTTTATTTAATTCAACATAAGCTATATCATTATATTTGCTTACAATCTCCATAAATTTTATAAACGGGTCTCCTGGAAATAAACAATAGTTAGTTTCTATAGAAGGTAAACCTTTCGTTTGTTCTCTAAATATTTCGGCTTGTAATTGAAATAAAATATTAACATCTATACATGGATTTGTAATAGTATTATTATTATTATTATTATCAAAACTTTTATTTCCAAATCCCGTTGATCTCGTCGAATAAGAAGAACAGGATCATGCGGACGAATATAATTTTTTTAAATTTGCTTTATCCATTTTTTTATTTTTATTAGAAAAAATTTTATTTTTTTCTCATTATATAAAAAAATTACTTTTTTATTGTTTTAAAAATGATGATACCAAATGTTGGTGGAGGTGCATATATCCCGAATAATTGTGAATTAGAAATAGAGATAGAAAATTATATCATGAAAACTGGAGACGTTTTATCTGGTCCATTGCATCTTTCTATTCTTCCGCAACAAAATACAGAGTTAAGAAATAAACAATATGTTGATACACAAATCAATGACTTAAAAGAAAAATATATAAACGATGTTTTGGTTCCACTGATGAATGAATCAAAGTTGCTTAAACTTAATGACAAATCATTAAACGAAAAATTATTAAAACTTGATAAAAAAGAATAGAGAGCTAGAAGCAGATATAGCAAAACTTTTTAAAAAGATTTCAGAACAATCTAAAATTTTAATATTACTTTCTATAAAGTTAAAATCTGCAGTCATTAAAAATAAACATCAGATAAAAATGTTAAAAGAACAATTAGAAGATGAAATAGAAAAACTACCTGAAAGAATTAAAAAAAAATTAAAGCAGTTACAAACTACATTCCTAAAAAGTGTTGATGAATTGAGTTCTAAAATTACTCAACAAATGAAAAAGATGAATAGAATAATAAATGAAGTAAACTCACTTAATCAAAAAGTTGATAAAATGAAAACTCTTAAAATCAATTTAGAAAATGAATTAAAGAAAAATTTACAAGAAAACTCTAAAGAAAATAAAGAACAGTTAGATGCTGTTAAAAGACAATTAGATGTTCTTAAAATTAAGTTAAATGCACTTAAAACGGCATTGAAGATTAATCAGCAGAAAATGCAAGTTAATAGAAAAGAAATTAAAGTACATCACACGCTGCTTGACGCAATAGATAAAGTGCAACAGTCAATTAATAAAGTTATCTCGAAGTTGTTGTCCATTCACAAACGTAAATCTTGATCGACGAAGTCTTGGGTTTCTAACCTATCGGAGTGAAGCTCCTCGAGGCTTTAGCCGATCGGACCAAAGGTCCTCAGGTTACTAACCAATAGAACTTTGTTCAGAGGCTTTAGCCGATCCTAAACGCAAATCTTAGCGCAAATATTAACGTAAATATTTTTTCCCAAAAGTCAAATTTAATCCTAAAAAATGCCTATAATTTATAAACACAATCTTAAACATTTTGCTTCAAATCAAAGAATTGCTCATGAACCACGTATGAATCCTGTTTATCATTATGATAATAGAGAAACAGTTCACAAGGAAGGAGGTGGCATCTTCTCTGGTATTGGAAGTATCGTTAACTTAATTAAAAATAATAAAGATTTGATTACATCTGCTGCAAAAGGAGCAGCTGCTATAGGTAGTACAGCTAGTGCAATATCAAATGCTGTCAAGTCTCAAAACGAATTAAAACAACTAGAAGCTATTCGTAAACTTAGGAATGATTCCGAAGAACTAAAAAATTGAAAAAAACTTTCAGAGGAAACAAAAAATAAAATTTCTAACATAGCTGTTGGGGAAACCTTGAGGAGCGGAGCTCCGTCTGATAGTAAACATAAGAAGAAATCAGGCGTAGCCATAAAACGTTCAATTGAAGAAATAAGAGGAAATGGCGTGAGCAGCAACCTTCGGTTTAACCAGCAAAGCTGTAGCGGAGCTGGTCTAGCAAAATTCTAAAATTATGTTTTTTAGTAAAATTTTTTTAGCAAAATTTTTTTAGTAAAATTATTTTAGTAAAATTATTTTAGCAGAATTTTTTCTGTGTGTGACAAAAACAAAAAGTCAAATTATTTTTTATAAAAATGTCTTCGCTTATCGAAAATAAATTTAGATTAGACGATCCTCCGTTCGTCAGTTGCAATCAAAAAAAGAATGACTATATAAGAATTGCTATGAATCCCGGATCTTCCAGTATAGTAAATACTGGAGGTGATTTAATTTTTGAAGTTGATAATCAGCAGAGTTATATATATCTACCTGATTCATTTTTACACTGTGAATATTCTTTGTATAGTGATGCCAATTCTACAACACCATTACCAGAAACCGATAACATTGCACTAGAGAATAATTTTTTTCCAAGATTATTTACACAAATGCGTTTAGATGTTGCAACTCAAAATATAGAAACAATAAGTGATTCTCCAGGTGTAATTGATACAATGCTTAGATTTGTAACAATTGGTGAAAATAATAAAAAGTATGAAATCGAAGGTTGGTTTCCTGATACTAATGATGGTATACATGTAATTGTTGATGATTTAACTCACGCTGGAACAGATGCAGCAGGAATTGCGAAAGATGTAGAAAATATTGCAAAACATTCAAATAAAACAAACAATAGTGCATATAAAGAAAGACGTGAATTTAACAAGAAAAGTAAACAGACAGTAAATTGGTCATTGTCTCCATTATTCGGTTATTTAGATTATGATAAAATATCATATCAATTAAAATTTAAATTAATAATTCATCGTACAGCAAATAATGAATTAATCTTTTTGGTAAGAGTGGAAAAAAAGCATATTTAAAAATTGATAGACTTGAATGGTGGATTATGCATATTACTCCTAGTTTAGAGATTGAAACAGCTATTGCAAAAAGATTAAATACTAACAAACCAATTCCAGTAAATTTTCTAAAGCGTACTGCTAGTTCAGTAACTTTTTCCGAACAAAGATTTAACTGGCATTTTACTAGAACTTCGAATACTCCAAGATATTTATTACTAACATTTCAAAGAAAAAATTCTCCAAGTTTTGATAAGAACAACAATCTTTTTCATATTAATACAATTCGAAGTTTACAATCAAACCCGATATCCAATTGATCCATTAAGATTCGATGATACCAATAATCAATTTATGGAAGGATATGATTCTTATCGAAATCTTTGTATAGAATTTGGAGTTGAACCACAATTAACTCCTGGAGATTGGAGACATTTATATCCTGTTTTCTGTTTCGATTTAAGTGCACAATCTGAAGATATTATCAAGACTGGTTGTGATGTAACAATTAATATTGAAAAGAAAGATTCCACAACTTCATTGATGGCTTATGGTTTATTGCTAGAAGATGTAAAATATTCTATTGAAATTCTTAATGGAAAGATGGCTAGGATAGGCTAAAGCCAGAGGAGCTTCGCTCCGATAAGTTAATTAAATCCTTAGATTATTTTTTTTTTAGTAATTAGTAATAAAATTTTTTCATAACTAGAATAGATTAAAAATTCCTAATTTAAAATTTATTCATAACTAGAATAGATTAAAATTTTTGATAACTTAAAATTTTTTTATTAAAAATGTCGCAAGTGAAAAGTAATAATAATAAAACTGTTGAATTAAAATTACGTAATATTGTTGACAAAAATACCCCTAAAACTATTACGATTAATAAAAAAAAGTATTACATAAGTAAACCAATGATAGAGAATATTCAATTACAAGAAGAAAAGAATGGCGGGATTCTCCCATTAATTCCACTAATAATAGGTGGCATAGCAGCAGCAGGAAATGTTGCAGGTGGGACAGCTGGTATTGTCCAAGCAGTAAATAAAAATAAATCAGAGAAGGCATCATTAGAAGAACAAAAACGACATAATAGAGAGTTAGAGAAAGTTGCTAGGGGTGAAGGAGTAGTAGATAAATTTATTAGTAAATTAAAATTAGTTGATGAAGGAAAACGAGTTCTTAAAAATATTCTCCACAATGTTGATGATTTAATTGAAATTAAAGAAACTAAAGATGGTTCTGGAATATATCTAAGTCCTAGTATGATAAGGTAATAACCTCAGGACCTTTGGTCCATAAGGTAAAACATTTATTTTATCTTTTAAAATGAATTCTACAAATTCCGAAAATTTAATTAAATTAAAAATTGCTAATTTAGATTTATTGAATTATCTATTAAACAAAAATAAAAACTCAAACTGTCAGCATATTGGAGGTGACATACAAAAAAAATTAGAAAACTTTCCTGGATTTATTTGGAGCAAATATTCGAAAGAAAAACATCTTCCCGGTCATTCATATACTGGTCCAGGAACTCGATTAGATATAAGACTAGATGAGAATAATAATCCGAAACCAGGTGAAGAACCAATAAATAGAGTAGATGCCGCAGTTTACAGGCATGATTTAGCTTATCGAAATCATGATCTAAGTTCTCGACATGCAGCTGATAAGAAGATGATTCAAGAATTAGATAGTATTCAAAATCCTACATTTAGAGAAAAAATTGAAAGAATGCTTGTCAAGAAAGCTTTACAAGCTAAAATATTATTCGGACAGGGTTTAAATGAAACGACAGCAAAGCTGTCTGAGAGCAACGCTCGAACCTACGCCTCCGAAATTCATAAAGAATACAGAAGGCCTAAATATTTATTGAAAGTAAAAATATTTAATAAAGATGATATTTGGAGTGCTGATCTTATTCATATGCCGAATGAAAGGGACTACAAATACGCATTGACCGTTATAGATTTATATACACGATACGCTTGGGTAAAGCCTTTAAAAAATAAAAGTGGTCTATCAGTTAAGTATGCGTTTGAAGAAACCTTTAAAGATAGTAAGAGAAAGCCAAAAAAATTGTTTGTTGATAAAGGGTCGGAATTTTATAACCGAAACGTTCAGCCACTATTTGAAACTGTTTATTCAACTGAAAATGCAGGGAAGGCCGTAGTGATAGAAAGATTCAATCGGACGTTAAAAAGTAAATTATTCAAGAAATTTAATGAGCAAAGAAATCAGAAATGGTTGAAGATATTACCAGGAATTGTAGAAGAGTACAATAATAATGTTCATTCTGGTATTGAAGAAACCCCAAAGAATGCTTCTGACGACCCTGATTTAATACGAAAGAAAATATTCGAGAATAATTATTCGAATGAGAGTAATCCGAATTTGCAGAAACTTAAGCCGAAATTTAAAATTGGAGATAGAGTTAGAATATTTAAGTATAAGAATAAATTTGAAAAAGGCTTCCTCGGTTAGTGGACTAAAGAAATATTTGCAGTTTGTAAAATAAACCAAACTTATCCGATTACTTATGAAATCAAAGATTTAGATAATGAAGATATCAGAGGCCGTTTTTATCAAAATGAATTACAACGAACTGATTTTTAATTATCATTATTATTATTATTGTTATTGGAACTAACGTTTCGGGAATGAAATTTCCTTGTAAGGCGCAGCCATAGAACCTACGGTTCGTTCAATTCTAACATATTATCAAGAAATGGCACTCCTTCCTGTAATTTCAATAAAACATAAAGACATAATTGACCACAATAAGTAGTTCCCGGTTTTTGAATTTGAAATGTATTATAAATTCCATTGCCAAGTAATTTTTTGACTTCGTTTGTAGGTGGAAGTCCATAAGAGTCGAACCAATACTTCTCAGCCTCTGGGCGGTCGAAATAGTAATTATCTCGATTTTTATTAAAGATACCTGCAGACCAATGTACGTCTTTTCGGTCTGAAGTGTGAAGATTCGTTATGAAATTTACAGTTGGCTTATTTTTGATCAATTGTAATTCGTCTCTCATTAGAACATGAAAATTCTTTATTCCTAATTCATTTGCGATTTTCTTTAGGTCGAAATTAGTCGTGGTTTGCGTTCCATATAATTTAAAAAACTCATTTATGTTGCTCATTTTATAATTAAAAAAATTTCTTATAGGGATCCCTAGAAGACAGAAGGGAGGGGCTATTGATTTCAAACTGTTCTCTAATGATGAATTTCCTTACTACTTAGTGAGAAGGGGGGTATTGATTTAAAACTGTTCTCTAATGATGACTTTCCTTACTACTTATTCGATATTGAAATGATTTAATTTAATCTAAATTAAAACGTTAGATTGTTACATTTTATTTTTATGAACTCTCATTAAGAGGATATTGTTTGTTTTATCTGTATTAAGACAATGGCAACATCTGCTACCACATTTCTCAAACCGCATGATTGTTTTAGGGGATCATACGGGTTGTGCATTCATAACATGGCGTTAATAGCATAAAAGCAATCTATTAATTCATTCTCTGCTTTGAGGGAATATTCTGTTGTTATAGCAATCATTCAATACAATATCGCAGTATCGATAGTCGAGACCAATTGTCGAGCCAAAACCGCAACTTTTCTGGTTTTGGTCGGTAGTTTGGTTTTGGATCTGGCTCGCGTTATGGCCGATGAAATGATTTACAATGCGGTGCAATTTCCTCATTGTCATTCAAGTACTATTCAAGCATTAATCATACGCGTCATGTCATACCCGTATGTTGTCAAGCAAACTTCATACACCTACAATGCCGCTTTGCTTAGATCACCATTCATAATTTTCACTTGCTATTTAAACACGCACAATTCATAAAACGTGACACATTACAATCTTAGTTTAAATCTTATCATCACAATGGTTGGATCTACTGAAAGATCTGTTCGATTGGAGACAAACCGGAGAAGAATTCAGAAGTTAACAAGGGAAATCATACATCTGCAAGCACAAAGTAAAATATTCTTACACTTGGATATGAGAAGAATTTTTGAATACATCGGAGACCCGCACATCAATTATAGGACATGATTTAAGAGAGAGAAAAAATTGTAATTCTCAAATTTGAAATTCTCAACTTTTATGATTTTCGGTGTCCTGGAACGGTCATGATTTTAAGGGTGAAATGTCATAATCACAAATTTGAGATTCTCAACTTTTATGATTTTTTCGGTGTCCTGGAACGGTCATGATTTAAGCGAGAAAATTGTAATTCACAAATTTTGAGATTCTTAACTTTTCTGATTTTCGGTGTCCTGGAACGGTCATGATTTTAAGGGTGAAAATTGTAATTCTCAAATTTGAGATTTTGAAAACTTTGAAAATTGGGTATTTTTAAAAACGCCCAAATTTATGAATTTAGGTCTTAATAACCTGAAAAAGGGTTCAAATTCATGAATTTATGTCGTTTTTAAAGATACTATTTTTTGAATTTTATGGTGTCCTGGAACGGTCTTTTGCCCATTACTCTCACTTTCCGGCTGACTTTACTATTGTAAATAGCTACGGTACTTGTTTTTAGCCCTTTAATCGAATTAGCAGTTATTTATACGACAGTCAGGACTAGAGATCTGCGCGCGTGAAACGAACATAATGCAAACACGGTCGTGTTTCGTGTCTTGTCGAGCATTGTCATTCCTGTCGTATTACAATGACAGTCATGTTTTATTTTCATGTTGACAAGGGAAAGGTTTGTTGCAGATTTTCAGTTTGAGATAAGTTTGATGACTTGACTGTTTTAGCTATAGAGAAGCTGTTAAAATCTGCTTGACTCCACAACGATGAATGATAGACATCAGGGATCTGGAGCGGTCGATTTTTAACCGCTCCGCTCAGCCCCGCTCCATGGCACCTCTTTAACCGCTCCGCTCCATCTCAATACTGCAGGCGCCTCTCCTACTACCTGATTAAAACATAAATTGATTGTATGGGTTAGCTTACGAATTGCGATAGTCTGAGTTTTATGTGAGGCTAGCCGTTCTACGTATCATATTGGTAGGCCTATACCCATGCAATTATCAAAGTTTGTAATTTTGAAAAAATAATATGATCTAATTACTTAACTTAGCTTCTAGACAATGTAAGAAAAGTAAAAAGTAATAGGAATAGGAAGCAAAGTTCTTTTATGTTATTATAATATGTAACTAAAAATAGACATAGATACAAATTAATTATAACAAACTTTTATTCTTTACTAACAGCGCCACCAATAACAAACTACAGCAGTACAGTTCATCAGTATTTAGTTTCTGATATCATTATTGCGCTTTATAAAAACCTTCATATCAAGAAGATGAGGCGAAATTCGATTTCTAAGCGATGTGCTTAGAAACAGCGATGCGTCGGTTTTATTCAATTGTATGAAACTATTACTCGGGATTTCATCAAACAAACACATGTCAACATGCAAAAAATAGTAGTAATTTGTTTTATGATTTCGTAATTGACCAGACGACGGGAGATCATAATGATTTTTACCGAAACGATAGCAGCAATAACTCCCGGAGTAGTTTTAGGTCGAAGTAATATTCCAAAAGTAAAATGCTTAAACAGACTGATCTTCGGCGTCCAGCGCCTTCGTTGGTCGATCTTACAATGGCGTTACGGGCCAAGCAAGCCGTGTGTAGATATATAAAGAGTGAGTGATATTAAGAATTGTGATGTCTGTATGAATGCATGTCTAATTGTGAAGTCAGATTGTAGTGTGGCAGTTCATATTTCCTGTTTATTGTAGGTTTCAAGTATGTGATTGCTTTGGCTTCTGTTATTGTTGTGTCTCGCGTGTTGAACAGTTTGCTAATGAGACCGACCTGAAAATTTCCGATGCTGCCCTCTCCATTGAGTTTATCTTGCAGATGTTGGTATAAGGCACTGGTGATGCTTTTATTTTCTATAGCTCTTTCGTGGTCTTGATGTCTTGTTTTTAGCATCCTCGCTGTTTTGCCGATGTAAAATTCTCCGCAATGTACACATATGTACTGATACACTACAAAGCGATCTCTACAAGTATATTTACTGTTTACTAAGTCCTTACAAATACTACAGTCGCAAGATTTATTATTATTACTATTTTTTAGAAAAGACGCTGAATTACCGCCATACTCATTTGTCAAATTTATTGGTAAGCTATACTCCTTAATTAATTTATTAACCTTACGGTTGCAGCGATCAGTAACATACGGTAGCTTGAAATTTACATTCCCATCTTGACGAGCTTTACTTTGCTTCCTTAAAATACTTATATTCGTATCTTTTTTGTTGTAGCCATTATTTTCTAAGATATTTTCAAATTTGGAAAGGTTCTCTTTTCTGAGTTCGGTATAGAGCTTATAGTATTATTGCTATTCCCAACATAGTTAGTCTTTACATGCGCAGGTAAGAACGAGTCTTTTCTAAGAACGATGCCCGAATGGCATTCCTCTTGATACCAGGAGTACTCTAAATTTCCCCCCCCATTATGCGAATTTGAATATCCAAAAAAGGTAACCAATTTTGTGGTTTTGGTGCTTCTATTGAAAACTTGATATTAGTATTAATAGACTCGAAAACTTCTCGAATTGACCTGAAGTGGTCTTCATCGTATTCTAACGGACCGATAATAATGTCATCTATGTATCGCCTGTATAGACTTGGGTTGAAGTTTAACTTTTCTAAAGCATTAGTTTCTATTTTATGCATAAAAATTATTGCAAAAGGCGGTGCCAAATGGCATCCCATAGGAACGCCTCTAATTTGCTTATAGATTTTATCATTGTACTTTATTTCATAATTGTAGCAAACAAAGCGTAGTAATTTTTCTACGTTTTCAATATTTATCCCAAAGTTCTCAATTTTATCCCAATTATTTCGCAAATGTTCAATATTATATTGTATACCCACTTCTAATGGAATGCTTGGGTACAAGTTTTTTACGTCAAGCGAAATAAATACGTGGTTATTATTGATGCTACCAAAACTGTCTAGAGCTAAAATTAGATCATCAGTCTTAGTTAGATGTGCCGGAACAAAACTTAGGGCTTGCGTTAATATTTTTGAAACAACCCAGTCTATTTTCTCAACCGGTGTGTTGTTGACTGAGGCTATCGGTCGAACCGGAAAACCCTCTTCTGACTTTTCTTTGTGATCTTTAATAAAAGTAAAGAAGTTTGCTGGATTACTCCCTGTACTTATTAACCTCTCGCTTTGAGAGAGTAACGGACTGTCCTTAATCGCGGTTTTTATTAGTTTATTCGCTTGTTTTTCGATGGCGTCTCTTTTACTTTTTTCTAGTATTTGGTAAGTATCTTCATCTTGAAGAAAAGCTTCGTTCTTATCAATGTAGTCCTCAGTTTTACAGAGTACGAATTGATTGGTTTTATCCGACCTCACGCATTGTAGATCATTTCTATTTAGAAAAACTTTTGTGGTTTAATTTTTTTTATTTATATCTACATAAGATTTGCTTTTTCTAAGTTTTGCTGTTTCGCAGTCTAAAATTCCTTTTAGATCATTTCAAAACAAATTAACTTATTTTCTAATTCTTCGCTCATCTAGGCGGCAAACGACATGAAGTCTTAGTGAACGGAACCTTTAGTACTGTTTCATCTATAGGCTCATCTTTCATCCTATCGCTCCAACGTAAATTATATTTTAGGGCTTCAAAGTTCAAAGAAACCTTTTCCCAAAACGACTTATCAATTTTATTAGGTAACCTATGCTTAGGTCCTTTATTTAGAAGGAAAGGATTTTTCTAGCAAAACTTAGAAAAAGCAAATCTTATGTAGATATAAATAAAAAAAGTAAAACGACAAAAGCTTTTCTAAATAGAAATGATCTACAATGCGTGAGGTCGGATAAAACCAATCAATTCGTACTCTGTAAAACTGAGGACTACATTGATAAGAACGAAGCTTTTCTTCAAGATGAAGATACTTACCAAATACTAGAAAAAAGTAAAAGAGACGCCATCGAAAAACAAGCGAATAAACTAATAAAAACCGCGATTAAGGACAGTCCGTTACTCTCTCAAAGCGAGAGGTTAATAAGTACAGGGAGTAATCCAGCAAACTTCTTTACTTTTATTAAAGATCACAAAGAAAAGTCAGAAGAGGGTTTTCCGGTTCGACCGATAGCCTCAGTCAACAACACACCGGTTGAGAAAATAGACTGGGTTGTTTCAAAAATATTAACGCAAGCCCTAAGTTTTGTTCCGGCACATCTAACTAAGACTGATGATCTAATTTTAGCTCTAGACAGTTTTGGTAGCATCAATAATAACCACGTATTTATTTCGCTTGACGTAAAAAACTTGTACCCAAGCATTCCATTAGCAGTGGGTATACAATATAATATTGAACATTTGCGAAATAATTGGGATAAAATTGAGAACTTTGGGATAAATATTGAAAACGTAGAAAAATTACTACGCTTTGTTTGCTACAATTATGAAATAAAGTACAATGATAAAATCTATAAGCAAATTAGAGGCGTTCCTATGGGATGCCATTTGGCACCGCCTTTTGCAATAATTTTTATGCATAAAATAGAAACTAATGCTTTAGAAAAGTTAAACTTCAACCCAAGTCTATACAGGCGATACATAGATGACATTATTATCGGTCCGTTAGAATACGATGAAGACCACTTCAGGTCAATTCGAGAAGTTTTCGAGTCTATTAATACTAATATCAAGTTTTCAATAGAAGCACCAAAACCACAAAATTGGTTACCTTTTTTGGATATTCAAATTCGCATAATGGGGGGGGGGAAATTTAGAGTACTCCTGGTATCAAGAGGAATGCCATTCGGGCATCGTTCTTAGAAAAGACTCGTTCTTACCTGCGCATGTAAAGACTAACTATGTTGGGAATAGCATTAATAGCACGAGACACAACAATAACAGAAGCCAAAGCAATCACATACTTGAAACCTACAATAAACAGGAAATATGAACTGCCACACTACAATCTGACTTCACAATTAGACATGCATTCATACAGACATCACAATTCTTAATATCACTCACTCTTTATATATCTACACACGGCTTGCTTGGCCCGTAACGCTATTGTAAGATCGACCAACGAAGGCGCTGGACGCCGAAGATCAGTCTGTTTAAGCATTTTACTTTTGGAATATTACTTCGACCTAAAACTACTCCGGGAGTTATTGCTGCTATCGTTTCGGTAAAAATGTTTTATGATTTCCAACGTATTCCATCTTTCATCAAATAAATTATCGACCACTCCTCTCCAGTTTCTATCCCACTCCGCTCCGCTCCGCTCCACTTCCACAGCCGCTCCAGCTCCGCTCCGCTCCAGATACCTGATAGATGTTGTTTTATTACACATAAACAGCTAGCGTAGATCGACAAAGGATGCAATACGGTTGATCAATACATGACTGAGCCACGATCATCAGCCGTCTCCTGCACGGACCTTGTGCTGGGCCAATTTATACAGGAGAACATGACCAGATCAATGGGCGCCATTGTTGCCATCACCAGCTACGGCGCTGGGAACAGAAGACTAGTTCTGTGGTCAAACAGTGCTCGAGAGAGTTGGAGACAAGCGGACGTCATTGCCAATCAGTCGGACACATGGACATGCATCGCTAGTGATAGTGCATTCGATGCCGATGTGCATGTAGGTAACGAAGAGCAGCGATGAGCGCTTTTAAACATTATACACATGTACATGTATGGTAAATCACGATTGATATTTCATTTGAAATATTCACCAAATTTAAGTGTATTTTGTATGTCATGCATATAATTAACAACCTAGAGGTTAATACAATAGTAAATCTTTCACGCACGCACAGTTGCCCAATTTTTCTTACAGTGCCTTCCATTTTTTATAAAGGGCATTATTTTGACGAGTGGAAGAGGTTCAGGCCATTCGAAAGTATCGCCAATCATCGAGTCAATGTAGCGATGGAGTTCAAAGTCATGATTGTTGTTGGCTAATTGAGTATTTTAGCTTGTTGCTCATGACGGACATGAACATTACACATTTACCATTTTTCAAAGACTGGAGATGGCAATAAAAAATGTGAAACCATAAAGAGATATTCACAATTAACAGCTTTGCTTTGAGGTCTGTGATAGAGCATCTGATAGATCATATGCAGCCAAGATATTAGCTTCTGAAAATCAATAGCCTTCTCATTCAAAAAATTCTTTTTTTTATCAATACCATTTGTCGAAAAGGCTGTCACTGCCTGGTGACAATATCAAAAGTAAATCATCCTCATAGGTGGCTGGCTGCTGTCAGGCATGCCAGTGAAGCATGTTGGTGAAGCAAGCCGCTTTGAAGCTTTTCGGATCATTCAAGAATCCCCGATTTCCGAAAGTGAAATAACTTGGACAAGCAACTTGATGTGCAAGCTTCATTCGTGAGACATGCCAGCCACTGAAAGTCTACTCAATAGGAGTGGTCGCCAAAGCCTTCGAAATGCAAATTTCATTGCACAATACCACATTGCGACAGAATTAGAATTGCTACTTGATCGTGAACGATAAATAAAAACACAGAGCAAAGAAAAATTGCTATTTTAATAGCAATAACAAAAAAGATAGAACAACTGTGAAACTACTGCTCTGAAATTTTTGTTACTGTTGTTGCGTGCATATTTGCCTTCAAAAAGATGAAATATAGTAATATGCTAAACATCAACATTGAACTTTTATCAGATTTTCGATTAAGTTAAGTTAAGGTTTTGATGCATTAGTAAAAAGCGAAGGGAGTCAATCAATTCAGAGTCAAAGGTAAAAGTTGTAGAAGGGGATGTTTTAAATTCAACTCGTGAATATGTCAATGAGAGGGAATTCGTACCATAAAGAAGAAATCTATGTAGCAGGGATGCAGAGTCGGAGTCCTATCATTTTTGCAGGAGTCGGAGTCCTATCAAATGATAGGACTCCGGACTCCGGCCTATAACAAGACCCGAAGTAAAATACAAACAAATTATTTATCCTCGTGCATAGCTGTCACTGTCTTGATGTCAACTTTCTCCGTCAAACAGAAGTACAGAGACAGCAGTGCATGCAAAGCTTGTAATAGTTGAGGGAATGAATCGTGAAAGTGAAAAAAGGATTGTCTTTTCACTCGGTGATTTAGTAGAGAAGACAAGCCTTCCTAGCCTCGATCACACCTACGCACCAAAGGTAACATCAGGGACAAAAATGAAATACTAGTTTGTTTGAAAACATTACCTCTTACCTTCACGTTAATCGTGTGCTATGTCTCCTCCAAAGCGAATGTTAAAATCGAAAGTGTACTCACATTTTTTGAAGAAGGAGGTACTTTCCTGTCTGGTAGAGACTGGAGAAAAACCGTGTGAAGCACACATCAACAAGATGGGAGGAACAGAATCGCATGCATCCAACTTAAAGCGACATTTGATCAACTTTCATCGAAAATGATTGATAAATTGATGCAGCAATGATCACTAAAGATAATTCAGGTAAGCCTATAATGATCTATGATGCAGGTTACCAGTATTTTTCAAAAAACTAGGCTATCTATACTTGCCACCCGGAGTCGGAGTCGGAGTCCTATCAAAATGATAGGACTCCGCATCCCTGCTATGTAGAAGTCCACTCGCTACACACGTGACTTTAGTGAAATACTTGGCAGCTAAACCCCGGAAGATCTCATCCATTAGTAGAGGGAGGACATGAGTCATCGATGCAATTTCTTTTTATTATCGGCGATATTGTTCATAGGATGTAGTATGAATAATATCTTCCTTCACTCCGGTCAGGAAAAAAAATTAGTTCGAAAAAAATGCAATTCATTTCCGCTAACACCAACGTGTTAAGCAGGTCATGAGCACTTGAAGAAATATTGCATGCTAAATAATTCAACGAGTTAATAAAAAGTTATTGATACTTATTGATTTCCTATTATAAAATAAAATTGATTTGTCGCATTGTTAAAAAATGCAATCCAATTCTATTCAAACTAGCTTGTTAATGACGCTGCGGAGAACACATAGGGCCTAAATTAAGTTTACTGAGAAATCTATCGAGCTATTCAAAAGATATTGACACCTATTGATATTTTTCATTGATTTTTTAGCATTTTCATTGACATTATCAATTTAATTCACTGAAATCAAGTGCAATGAAATTATGTTCATGCATTCATGAAAACAGTGTAAAATGGAAAAGTCAGTTTCGGAATATATTCAGAGAGCTATAATAAATGACATTGACAATCGATTATCAAACATTTTAATAGTAGTTTGATTTCATTTATGAAACCAAACTTGGAGCACACTGTAATCCTATGCGTGCGAATTTAGGTCGCACTTACGTGCCAAAAGCCTGGTGACACTCGAGAATAACAAACGGGTGCCAAATAGGTGCAGATCCTGGATGGATTGGCACATAGAAAAATCAGATATAGAGCAAAAATCAGCACTGCTTGCAAATTAGAATTTTAGTAATATTTAAAGTTGTTATAATATGATTATAGCCGAAAATTTTATTTACCATTACAGCTTTACTTATTGATTCCAAATATTCTTCCAGATGGGTGTGACATATTGTTAAAACTATTTTTCCGGAAATCCACCATCTGTATTCAACTTAATTCAAGCTTTACTTATATTTATTATTGATAGCAGGCCCATACCATATAGCATTTAATGCTTCATATACTTTAAGGGAGTTAATCCTGATACATGGCACACTTAAATTGAGAAAAGGTTTCAATAATATAATCGAATAAAAAAAATCAAAGCATCATGGAATTGAATAACAAAATTTATTTTTGATACAAACGCATCATACTAATGAGAGCACTCTTTGTTCATCTACAAAAGGGCATGCAACAAAATGGCATATAGGCTTATACAGATGCATCTTACTGAAACATGAGAAGAAAAATCTGCCAAATTAAGATACAAAACTTGTACAAACATTCAAAAATCATGCTAAAATACAATCAATTGCGTAGTTCATTGTGTTTATCAAAATTGCCTCTAAATGAATAGTATAAAACTGTCTTAAAAAGAGTGTTCGTACATTACAAAAAGATGTATATGGGTATGATTCCGAAGCAATTAATAAGTACTACCAAAAAATGCAAAGGCTGACGATTTCTGAAACAAATTAAGTCAACATAAAAATTGTTATGTTGTGCAATAAAATCTGAAGATATACAAAACTAGGGGTCAGTCTATTGAAACAATAGGTATAACGACCAATTCTCAGAGTAGGAGTTTTGCAACCTATTATCAAGATAAATAAAGACTTAGATAAACATGTGATATCATTCTATTTTATACACAAACGTAAATAATTTCCGTCTGGAATTTACAAATTACGTTGTGCTTATACATGGCTTTGCTTATTCTTTTATGTATTTATTACTGGGGAAGAAGGAAATCAATCAATGTTAATTTTTGCTAATTTCTGAGTGATAGCTACATAATGAACTTTAGCAACACATTACAGTACTCATACTGCGGTACTCCGTCTGTAAAGTGACGTAATTAGCAAAAAATAACGTTATTCACTTAATGAATTTATCAAATTGAATAGTGGTGCATTTATACCTTATTGTAAATCCAAAAGATAACAAGCAAGGCCAGATATACCAGTACTACGTTGTTTTATTGCATGTTTACAAATATCTATCGAAAATAACATCTTCGAAAAGAATGTTATTTATCTACCTGCGCAATGGGTCTACAGCAGAGTTTTAAGGTTGTGACCTTAGATCTGGTGAAACTGAAGACTGAATTCCTTAAAGGAAATAATTGGGTATATTTAAAATCAATGTTGATGTTATATATAACAATATATTTTAAAACATTGATTGATCTAATCACAAGGGTGTAAATTTTTTATTAGAGATCTTTCGATCATCACTTCGATGACCATGGTCACTGCAATTTATTATCCTCAAATATATCAACCTCTCGTAGGAATCTATGATAGTCGAGCTTTTATTTAAAATATATCATAGTTTCCTACGAAAGGTTGAGATATTTGAGGATGATGAAATTGTAGTGAGCATGATCATCGGGGTGATGATCGACAAATCTCTATATAAAAAATCAATGCGTATGTTTCAAAGAAATTTTAGCTAAATTCCTTGTTATTTAGGACACTACTGTACATGAAATAAAATAATGATAGCGGAATGACCGGATCTTACTTAGCAATATTGAAGAAAGGTTTCGAGTCTAATGTGATCCTGGGGTTATACCTATATCTTATTATTGAAGACACCTAAGATTCATAACTTTGACAATATAACGAGTGAAATAATCCAGGAAATGCAGTAAGAGGATATTCTTTCACTAAGACAACTTAGTATTTCACTAAATCAAATTAATTGTGTTTAAAAGAATTTTCGCTGCCATTTTCGTAAAGGTCTTTCTGATGCCCATGATACCTTCCATGACTGCCACTGTCGCCTCTTGACGCGGTAAATGATTAATATTGGATACCAAGAATCAGCACGAAGATAGAAGAATAGTTTGTAGGCATCGCACTCAATCTCTACTCCATCACATATCACCTTTGTGTCTTCAATACTGACAGTTTCCTGAAAGAAAAGAAATGTGAAATGATACTACGTGAAACATACAAAAGTTTTAAGTTTCGGCAATATACAGTATATTATTTTCTGATGTCAGAGTTCATACCGTAGGCATACTATTCAACTCAATCAGAGTTCGGATCGGGCCGATATTTTTAGGCTCGGCCCAATCTCACGGATAGATCCAGACGGAGGATGCAACCCCCACCAAAAGCAGGACCTACTTAGGTATGTACATGTATTGGCATTTTCTCTGATTTTAGTTAATTGGAGTTGAAATTAATTCCCACTTTTCCCCGGCTGCATATTTTAAGACATTGCTGAGACATATTGAGTAAAAGATGTACAGCAACTATTTGTCCGAGGAGGGCAAAATAATATTCAAATAAAATAACGTCATCTGGGCTTTTTGATGGTACCGTGTACTAATTAGAAAGTTGCACGATGCTGAGAACGATCGCCAATTTCATTTAATGATAACTTGATCAAGTTCTGACCTACTTACAGGTCCTTTTTCTATCTATTTTTTAAATGGTCGTCATTCTAAAAGTACACATCTTTAAAACAAACGAAGAGAGATTTCATGGGAGTATACGCCAAAAACACACATGTAATAATTTCAGATTGATTGGATAAATAGTTTACGAATAATCGCATTTCGAAAATGACTTTTACATCAAAAAGTCAAATTTTGCACAAAATGTGGATTTATGAAGAAGTGAGCATAGAAAAAGGCGACTTTATTACTGTACTGATAAAAATTGGTGTATTCCTCAAATAGATCTGAAATATTTTAGGAATCAATGGCTTACTGAATCTATGACATCTATTTGAAAAACGTTAGAAAACATTGATAGGTAGTTTTCTACTCATTGATATGATGAAGATACATTTCATCTATTGCTAATCATCAACTTGTTCTTCTCTATAAACGTGTTTTTGATATGCTAACAATTGATAACAAAACATTTTTTCCACCTAAAACTGCACTCTTGTATTTCCTCAACTAACTTTGAAGATCATTTTTAAATTTTTTTCATACCAATAAAAATTCATTTTGCATTACTTTATGAAGAAAGTTCGCCGAGGTGAATTTTTCTTCAAAATTAACTTTGCGAGTAGAACTATCACACAATCATCATACCATCATACAATCATAATTGACAATGTATTAGCCAATAACACGAGTATCTGTTGATTGGTTGGATGTCCCATAACATAATCGCGAGATACTTATCTTTGCTTTCACTCCTAAGCAAGGGAAAGCGATTTCAAAAGATTACTTAATTCTGTCTTGAGAAAGCCTGCCACATGTTGGCAAATAAAGACAAATGTATAAAGGTATCATAAAATTGACACTTCTATATTGAATTGCATGTTAATCGTTAGCTACACTCTTTAGTTTCAAATAGAATCGGTGCCGCAATACGTGTTTGTGGCATTTACGTGATGTGAGTGTTCTTCGTGAATGATTCGTAGAATCCGTGAATGAGAGATTCATATTTGCATACCAAATACCATCCAACCGTTAACTTTTCTGGTGAGAAGTCTTAAATTTCCTGTTTATGAAGTAAAAATGATGTTTTATTTTTGCACATTTTCAGATGCAACTCAACGAAGTTTATTCCTGCAAAAAAAGTAAAAAAAACTAGGAGAGCGATGATGTACACAGCTATATGTGTGCTCAAACGAATTACCGTTAAGCTTTCGTTTAATAACATAATCAGAAAGGGAATGCATGTGTACATGGTTGGTGAAGTCTATCCTGATTTCTCAATTTCACCGACACACATGATTTCTGCATCATTTGTAGCTAAACACCAAACTGTCAGGATGATCGATTTTTAAATTGTGAGCCAGAAAAATACCTTCGTTTTCATTATTTCTAAAACTGCATCTTTGTATATTTTGATTCCTGATGAGAACATCAGATATTTGCAAATGATATAAACTTATTATAACGAGTAATGAGCATCTGTTCGAAAGGATATTTCTGTCAAAGAATCATAATTAAAGAAAAACATGATAATTTCCTTATTTTATCTCATACACAACTGTATATGTTAAAAAAATATATAGTTTTGTAAAGTTCCAGATGATTTGTTTTGTATGTGTCATCTGGTAGTGGCCATAAAATTTGTCTACGAACATCATAAACATTCTGAAGATTATCTAATGAATTTAAAATGTCAGAAACAGAAACGACCTACATGTAAGTATATTTTAGTCGCAACCTTCCAGACATTCTCCAGAGTTATAGTTTGCATTTCTCAACAAGTGAATGGTACAGGACTATTGTCAATTCATTGGATTATTATACAACGGTAAAATTACTTCTTACCCTTACGTTAATCGTGTGTGATACCTCCTCTAAAGCGCATATCAAAATCAAAAGTGCACTCATATTTTTTGAATAAGGATGGAGATTTTCCTGCCTGGTAGAGACTGGAGGAAAACCGTGTGAAGCACACAGCAACAAGATGGGAGCAGCCGAGTCGCATGCATCCAATTTAAAGCGACATCTGATAAACTGATTAACAATTGATACAGAAATGATCACTAAGGATAGGTTCAGGTAAGCCTATAATGATCTATGATGTAGGTCATCAGTTTTTTTAAAAAAACTGGGCTATGTGAACTTGCCACCCGGAGTCGGAGTCCTATCAAGATGATAGGACTCCGCATCCCTGTCATAAATTGAGGTGGTGGAAAATGTTTCACAATATCAATCTCCATGACTTGCTTCAAAAGATGATGCAAATTGTATAAATTTTGGCGCCGTGGTACAATAGAAAGAGCTATTGAAAATACAGTAAATTTCATGAAAATTTTGACAAACTTTCAATTTTTTAGTTATTATTCAACATGATCTATTTACAAATGAGATAACGCTATCATAATTTCAAACACATTTTCTGAATCGTTAGACGCACATCAGATCTTTCGAATGGTGTAAACTGTTACACATTTTAGCAATTTTATCAACAAGAAAATTGCTGTAGACTGAATTGAAGAGAAAAGTACCTACATGTTGACCAGACCTACATCTAGGTACTTGGTCAAATTATCGTGAAAAAAAATTTCGAGATTACTTTTTACTCCAGATTGTCATTGCTACAGTTTCAGATCTTTATATGGAATTTTATAGAATTTAAGATTTAGATGGAGCAAGTATCGAAAGTTGACAATATGTAATAACTTACTGAGCTCTCCTTATAGAAACAAGCCTCCCTTTTTCTCATTCTCCTTATTATTTGACGAAAAGCTGTCCAAATTATGGAGGCTGAAAAATGTCGCAATCAGAATTATAAAGCGAAAGCGAAATAATGAGTAGTCATGCACGGAGCTTACTTCGATTCATCGGGAAAATTTCGCCCGGCTTTCACAGACAGACAGCTGACGGATCTATACCCTCCTCCAGGCGCTCAACCCATTCATTGGAGTTACAAAAGTAATAGTCTGTCTGACTGTTTGATGCTTAGAACTGCACGATCATTCCAGCCTCATGCAAGAGCTGCAAAATAGAGAGGAAAGTAAAGTAACAGTTAGTCACGTCACAAACAAATCAAATTTCAAAATCTTGACATGAAAGTCGATCTAAAGCGCATTTTAAAACGTCAACATCCTTCATTACTAAATAGACCTATCAACAGGGCTGCTGTGGGGATGGGGATTAAATGTGGATCCCCATCCCTATGGGGATAGGATGGGGATGCGGTGGGGATGGTGATTGATATTTTCCCAATGGGGATCCCCACATTTGGGGAATTCAGAGCTTATCACTGTGTTGATAAAATTACTTCAAAAATTTAAGTAAATGTACATACTGTACTACATACAGTACATTCTGTCGTCAACGTCCAGAAATAGTGTCTCGAGTGCTCAGCGAACTTCAATTGAACCTTGAATTAGAATTAACTATCCACCAGCCACTCATGCGACTTCCGAAGACTCGTGAAAACTAGGGATAACGAATAGCTGAGATTCTTGACTTCCCTACAGTACTTGAAACTTTATCAGAATATGTTGGTTTATTGCTTCGACAATTTATAATAAGAGTTTTGGTCTTAAGTTTCATGATATTCTGAATTATCATATGGAAAGTAGAGGCGTAATGCGTAATCTGCGTAATGCGTAACGTGTAATGTACGATTGAAATTTATCAAATTTGTTTTTGTTCAGAAATGAAACAAGGTCATATTGAAGCTAAAGATAGTTAGATAACAAGAAATACCAAGTAATCACTAGGAATAATCATATAGGAATAATTTAACTATGCACAAAATACCGAACATTCCAAAAGATGCAATCACACTGGGGACATGGAAGGCCCTTCATTAACTTTTATGATGCTATATGTAGTACTATATAGCCTTATTCCTATTTTCATTAATAAGTTTTGAATACCTACCCAAGGTAATAAGTACATACATTTTATTTTCAACATGTAGAACATCGTAATCGTAGGCATATCTTTTGTCCGTATGTAGGAACATGATAACAACTCGTGTGGGGGGATGGGGATAGGAAATCCATCCCCACGGCAGCCCTGCCTATCAATTATATTACTAATAAAGCTTTTGACCGTTGTCCGATTAAGTGATTTGATATTTTTATATGATGGGTTTCCAACGTCTTCAGTGGAACTCGACGCCATCTAACAAAGATTGACAGACAAATGGCTTACCACTAGATTATTTCAGTAGGTATTGTATATCAAATATCCTTATTGCTCTAACTCTTAATCATTTTCTTAGAGCTGTTTCCCACAGACTAAAGCTAATAAGATAAAAATCTAAAGCTTTATGCTAAGATGAACGAAGGTTTACGCATCCGGTATGTATGTGTTATGATGAGACATGATACGAGGAGACTAATGTTATTCAATACAGTGCGCTATCCACGAGACTTAAGGGACACCAAAAATTTGACAACAATCGAAATAAGTATGAAAGCTGCTCGGGTACATCTATAGATCTACCTATACATCTGATAAGTACTTTTCAGGCACGAAAGGACGTGGCCATGACTGAAACAAATTGCACTTGGACACTTTGTACGCTTTTTTAATTACAAAGACAGGAATTTGAAGAGTAAAGAAGAGCACTTATTTATTTCCTTAATAACCGCAAGTGTTATGGCCACGTCCTTTCGTGCCTGAAAAGTACTCATCATCTGATGCTTTATTAGAGTCCTGGAGAGAGATAAATCCCAGTTTTCTATACACGAATCAACCTGAAAATAATTTAAGAATGATTTGTGAGCATATTGAGCGTGTAATATATCATATTCTAAGAACGCTGGAAATTTCTAAATGACAGAATCATTTTTAACATATATACAGCATACATGTATTGGCATACAATTACAGAGCAATTAAATATTATTGAAATTATCTTGAATTACCTCTAGGGATTTTTGAAAAGTGAACGACAGATTGAACCTTTTTTCTGTTGTGTAAACGGATTTTTCGGATCTGTAAAGAGATATAATCAGATCATCAATTCATACATATATCTAACTATCAACAATTTACATAATTACAGGTACGTGTACAGTACACCTATTGATTGTTAAAATTGAAGGATGTTCGAACATGTACATAAGGAGCAATGCTAACTCAATAGAGCGAAACTAAACCGCAATAGATCATTATTCTAAATGTACAATATTATACATGGAATATAATCCACGTCTCGTCACGACCAACTTCACAGTCAGGGCACTTTTTATAATTATATTCATGACTGTTTTTGAATTAAGGGCGAGTTGTTTTGTCTGTCTCAGTATAGATGAGTATGATAAATAATCTTAGATATATATTACTGAATGCTTTTAAGAACATACGGCCTAGGATCATATGTCAAAACAGATGCAGTGCTCCTTTAATAGCTGGTGTGGATAAATAACCACAAGCAATAGGATTGTTATTTTCCTGCAAATATACGTGAAACTGACCAAACTATAGGTGAAAAACTATTTCCACTTAACTAGACGTGGAAATAACCACTCCGACGATTCTTAAAAACCATATTCAGTTGTATTTAAATCGAATGCGCACGGTAGTACGCAACATAATACTTGAGGAAGGAGAAAGCGGCTATGATTTTCTGCTACTGACGTCATCGAGCCTATTGGCTCCCAGACTGAAGAGAGAAAGCGCCTGGCTTAGAATGATGCTGAGTTAGATATTCATTTGCTTTATCAACCGGGTCACGTGTCACAGGGTCACCTGTTCGTATGTACTTTCATTTTATTCCCAATATATGAATCCATTCTCAATAGTTATACATCTCCCTATAGACGAGTTTGATGGATTCGTGTACGGTGTAGGTAAAGTGTCTTTCTTCAGAAAATAATTCCTTGGTGTTCCAGGTCACTCGGATTTTGAATCTCTCACACGCGAATCTTCAGTGAAGTGTAATGAGTATATTCCTGTCATTTTGGACATTTTCTTAAAACAATTTCTCACGCATGAATCGTATACAAAGAGACATCCTAGGCTCATCTCTTGAAAATCATTCAAATGCAGGCCCACTTGACACTGAGGCATCGTTAAAAGAAATGACCTCGGCATAATTTGCAATAACATCGAACTCAGCATCGTTTTACGACAGGTGTTGTCTCTTGTTTGGCAGCTAATCAGCTCGATGACGTCAGCAACTGAAAATAATAGTCGTTTTTCCTTCCACGAGGAGTTGCGTTGGGTACTACCACGCGCATTCAACCTAAACACAACTGAAGGTTGTTCTGGGATCATATATCAGAATATCAGAATCGTATAATTTCCAATGCATGAAAACACGTTGACCAGGTTATAACAAAAGTATGACAGTACATAAAATAGTACATAACATAAGTATAGAGTACATAAAATGACATATTTGCAAGAATGACAATGAAATCAGAAGTGAGATATTTACAAATTATGATTTGAAGTGAGAATGATAGAATGATAGACGTTGAATAACTATGTCTGGAAGGAGAGGACAATTCATTTAATACTGAATATGAGTTGCTAGGTATTTTTGATTTTTGCATCAATTGGAATGACATGCATAACTAGGTTTGCAATCATTCAAGACAAAATGCACAATGTTGATGAGTGGCATTAATAAATGTTTACTTATTAATGATCTTTGACACCCTTCTCGTCTAATTAGTAAGTCCTAATATGTGAGAGGTCCGGAACAAAAACACATGAAAAAGCAAAACGTAATAATTATCAATACGTATCTGTAAATGATCCTTCAAATTGTCTTACCTGCAATAGGATCGGTTAATGAGAATGCTGCACAAGTTTGATATGCGTTCCGGACCTCTCGATTCTTGCTCGTGTTTCTAATTCGCAGTGAATGTGATGTAGCATTTTATGAATCTTTAATGCGTCTGAACATAGATCACGATGCCATTGGTCATTGCTACAATCTGTCAGTTCTGATGTTAGTCGCGTTCTTAATGTATTTGCTCAGTTGCATGACTTTCCCCATATAGTGCTCCTTTAATTTCTCATGTAAAATCTAAGATTGGTTGCACATTGGATGTGGATTTCTACTACTTTTGGTAACATATGGTAACATTGGTTATATACGTGGTAACACATATAAATAGGATAGAAAACACTCCTTCACTACAATTTTCATTAAAATCATTATTTTGAGATATTTCTAGCTTATAGAAAGAATGTGTTAGTTAATTACTACCCACAACTTGAACTTGCGACGATGGACTGACGTTAACGTTAACGCAGTAGCATATATAATGCAAAGTTGAGACTCTGTATATATGGCAGTTCGTACGTTCTGACATGGGTTCAGAAATGGTAGCTAAAAACAAAACCACCAAATCTAGTCACAAAAAAACAAATTTAGGCAAATAATCTATCAGTGCACAGTTGATGATTTTATTAACTAATGATTGCATGATAATTATTTTGTGGTCATTGTATATCTACAAATACGTACAGTACAGATATCAATTATATTTCCTTACCATCTCTGATTCTCTAAATGTCGAGCGGTGTGTAACATGAATTTATATCTGCTACTCAACTTAACTTGACAAACGCAGCAAGTCAACATGGATGAAAATATTGAAATTGATTTAGTGCTTAAGAATTAAAACAAAAAATTAATATTGAGGCTCCATCGCTGCATGAATGCGTAAAATCAAATTGCTTGTTAAGAAATTAGCTTGGGTAGGCAAGATTTCATGTAATCAACTTTTATTATTTCGTTACATTACGGCATTTCATTTTAGCACCTAAATGCGACCTAAGTGCAAAAATTCTTGCTTAGGTGCAAAAATAGCAATTGGCACCCATACTTGCAGCTAATTCGCACGTACAGGATTGCAGTGCATTAGTAAGTAAATAATAATCCAATGACAGCAAATGTTTCTTAAATGAGCTGTATTTGGATGAAGTATTCTTTGATTGTCAACCCTTTATCATGAATCATTCAATCAAAAATTGTTCATTGAAAAATATATGTGACATAAACATTTGTAATCATAAACATAATTAAGTTCGTCGTATCCGCACTGAAAGGTTTGTGAATTGCTGAACACAAACTAATGCTGTGGTGACAGCATTTTTCTTCTCTAAAATGATGGTCAAGCACATGTTTAGGATCTTCTCGAATGCACATTTCTTGTAGAAAATGATTTTCTTTATATCTGTTATGACTTATACTTTTATTGAAGGACAAAAACATACGTTCCCCGATGACAGGGTCCAGTGGTACAAGCAATAACACAAAGCAGCCCTTAAAAGGGCAAGTTAGGCGTTCACAGTTCGTAATGCAGCGACAGTTCGGTACTTGACAGCAGCAGGCTTGACTGAGACAACGGGAGAGAGAATGAGAGCGCGCCGGTCCTCCAGGGCCAGTTTGTGCGCTGGGCGTGTTGGTGCGTCTTGGCTTGTCGGCGTTGCCGCTCAATCAGCCACGCTAAGAGAAATACGCCGGTTCTCGTCTCACGATACGCTAGATTTTGGGCGTCGACCGCTCTTGGCCGGCGTTTTTAAAGTCAGTTGAGAGGGCAACAATCAATGTCATCACAGTGTCTTTCGTTGCGGCATGGGCAAGGCTCCGCGCGCGGGAGTATGGAGAGGAAACTTCACTTGTCCTTCGTTGCGGTAGGTAAAAATGATGACGCAGCAGATAATTGAAAGGAGAGAGAGAAATGAGAATGCGTCACACCTCCAACGCTCTAAATGAATAAAAATTCAGCGTGAATTTTTATTCAGAGTCAAATCAGTGATCAGTAACAAAACTTCACTGCAGCAACGGCTCGTAGAGGCTGGGTTCCAAACTTGAGGGTATCGGATTCTTTGAAGGGATAGCAGATTTGGAATTGATTGGTAGGACATCGAAGGGCTTGAAGGGATCGTAGGTTTAGGTTTCTAGGTAGCAGCAGCTTGAGTCCATGCCTGCCTTTAAAGACATGCGCGAGAAAGGCAGTCGGCAACCACATTGTCTCGTCCTCGTATGTGCTTGATGTCGAGGTCAAAGTCTTGAATACTGAGACTCCATCTTAGGATCCGCATATTCCTATCCTTCATTTTGTCCATAAACACAATTGGGTTATGATCGGTAAGAACGACAGTCCGAAACGCAGTATTACTCAAGTATACAGAAAAGTGTTTTAGCGCTGAGATCAAGCCATATGCTTCCTTTTCTATAGTTGAATAACGTTTTTGGTGCCTATCAAATTTTTTTGAAAAGTAGGACACTGGGTGATCAACCTCGTTATGATTCTGTGATAAGATGGCTCCAACTCCTAAATCACTTGCATCTACAGTAAGGATAAATGGTTTTTTCATATCAGGAGACTTTAATACAGGAGGAGACGTTAATAACATCTTAATATTCTGGAATGATTTTTCGCATTCGTCAGTCCATAGAAATTTAACCTTAGCACTGGTTAGGTTAGTAAGTGGCGAAGCAACTTGAGAAAAATTTCTACAAAAACGTCTGTAGAATCCAGCCATGCCTAAGAAACGCCTTAACTCTCGTTTAGTAGTAGGACGAGTGAAGTTACAGATTGACTCAACTTTTGATTCAATAGGTTTAACTGAACCATATCCTACTTCGTGACCGAGGTATTGAACTAGTGCTTTTCCAAACTCACACTTTTTCAAGTTGATAGTAAGGTTGGCGGAATTTAGTCTAATCATCAAATTTTCGATTTGATTAACATGATTGTCCCATGAGGAACTGAAAATGACTAAATCATCAAGGTAAGCAGCACAACCTTCTAAGCCGTTAATAATTTGGCTAACAAGACGTTGGAAAGTAGCAGCTGAATTTCGCATTCCAAAGGCCATTACTCGGTATTGCCAAAGACCATCAGGAGTGGCAAAGGCTGAACAACGCTTGGCTCTATCGGTTAACGGTACTTGCCAAAAACCTTTCATTAAATCAAGTTTTGAAATATATTGAGCATTTCCGATCATGTCAATACAGTCGTCTATTCTAGCCATAGGAAAGTTATCAGGTACAGTCAGAGCATTTAGTTTACGGTAGTCGGTACAGTAGCGACTCGAACCATCACTCTTGGGCACAAGTATACACGGTGAAGACCACTCACTTGTACTCGGCTCAATGATATCGTTTTCAATCATATACTGGATCTCTTGTTTCATTAATTTCATTTTCTCGAAATTTACTCTGTAAGGATGCTGTCGTATAGGTTTCGCGTTGTTAGTCTCGACATCATGCATTATCAGATTCGTGACTTTAGGGCTGTTACTAAATAAGTCTTTGTATTTTTCTATCAATGAAATGATATCACATTTTTTATTATCTTCAAGATGGGAGATATAATTATCTAAGTCGCTCAGAATGATAGAATTATCTAATTTCAGTGGAGGAATTATGTCAGTAAAATCCTCTTTGTCATATTGAGGTATATCAGTTATCTCGCTTTTGGCAAGGACTTGTACTGGTTTTGGTTCACTTTCCAAATCTCTTTCGTGATACTTTTTTAACATATTGATGTGACAGACACGAGATTTCTTTTTGCGCTCGGGAGTTTCTACGACGTAATCGAGATTGCTCAATTTCTGTTTTATAAGGCAAGGGCCATAATATCGCGCTTTTAATGGGTCTCCTTGAATTGGCAAATAAACCAATACTTTGTCTCCCGGAGAAAAACGTCTTTCGGAAGAACTTTTGTCGTATCTGAATTTCATTTTCTTTTGTGATTCAGCAAGATTTTTACGCGCTAAGTCTCGGACTTCGTGAAGTCGTTTCCTAAAATCGGAAACGTATTCAAGTAAACTGCTTGATTCAGCATGGTCAGTTTTTAGCCATGTTTCTTTAAGCATTTTCAATGGACCACGAGCTTCGTGACCAAATACTAAATCAAAAGGACTGAACCCTAAAGATTCCTGGACAGTCTCTCGAGCAGCAAAAAGCACTAAAGGAACACCCTGACTCCAATTTCGGTCATTTTCATGGCAATATGTTCTTAGCATATTCTTTAGGGTTTGGTGAAATCGTTCGAGAGCTCCTACGCACTAGAAACAGAATGAGTTATATTAAGCTAATATAAAACTTGCTTAAAGACTTTCGAAGTAAAATTACTTCCTTGATCGCTTTGTACGGTTCTTGGTAAACCAAATAATGAGAAAAATTTGATCAAAGCGTCTATCACTGTCCTAGCAGTAATGTTTCTCAGTGGAATAGCTTCTGAGAAGCGTGTCGCAGAGCACATAATAGTGAGCAAGTATTGAAAACCGCGTTTACATTTTGGAAGAGGCCCTACACAGTCAATAATAACGCGACTAAACGGCTCATCAAAGGCCGGAATGGGTTGGAGAGGTGCTTTCTCGGGTTTTGAGTTTGGTTTGCCAACAATTTGACAGGTATCGCAACTTTTGCAATAATTAGAAACGTCTGACATAATCCCTGGCCAAAAGAAGTGTTTCATTATTCGAAATCTTGTTTTTCTGACACCTAAATGTCAAGCCATGGATGATCATGTGCCAAACTGATAATTTCTTTGCGATATGGAGTAGGTACGACAATTTGATTAATTACTTTCCAGTCCTCATCAGCAGGTGCATCAATAGGACGCCACTTGCGCACCAAAACGTCATCTTTTAGATAATAACTTGGAACTTTCTCTGTGTCTGCAGTTTCAGCTAGATTGAATAACTTCTGTAAACTGTTATCGGACTTTTGATCCTTGACTAGAGTCTCGCGATCTAGTTTTAGGTTTACGGAATCATTTTCAAGAACTAGACACCTTTTAGTTCCCTTGACATCGGTGTCAAATAAAAACGTTTCACTGAGATCAATTTGGTCATTATTGTTTACCATTTCTTTTGCCTTAGATCTAGTGACAGCGCAAGCTGGGAATAAATTATCGTCAGTTACTGTAACATCTACAGGTCTGTCTGTCATAATTGGCGTAAACACACTAGCTCCCATGAGATCATTACCGAGTAACAAATGAATTCCCTGAATAGGTAACTCATTGATAACACCGACTTTTATCGGTCCATTGATAAGATCAGATTTCACGTGCAGTTTGTGCAGAGGCACTGAAACGCGCCCCGTAACACCTTTTATGGGAACTGTTGACTGAAGGAAAGTATTATCGGACACAGGAACAACTCCTTCAACAAGTAATGACTGATAGCAGGCTGAGTCTCGCCATATCTTTATGGGAATTTGACTATTTGTGTCAATACCTATGGAACCAAACGTGGTAAAGGCTTTTTCACCTTGCTCAATTAATAATTCCTCACTATTTTTTGACACTTGTAATTCCTTAGCATCTTTCGATTTCTGAAATTCAGTACTTTTATTATGATCAGTTATTGTAATTGCAACTTGTTTACTGGAAGATCTTTCTTCCTTACGTTTGAGAACCCAACAGTCAGTCACACGGTGACCTCTCTTTTTGCAATATTTGCATTCTATTGCTTTTCCTGTCAGTTTCTTTATATCACTCACAACAGGTGGTGATGTAATAATTTCGTGTTCCCCTTTATTGAAAATTTTCTGGGGCTTCTGGTCTGCCAATTTGTGAGTCAAATCATACTGATCTGCCGCTCTTGCGGCATCTTGCAGACTAGTTAAATTTCTCTCATTGAGATACGCTCTGATGTTGGTTCCAGTACAATTTTTGAACTGCTCTATAAGGATAATCTGTCTTAAAGAATCAAATGTTTGAACATTTGCTGAAGAGCACCATTTATCAAAAAGAATTTCTTGCTCTTTTGCGAAATCGAGATAACTACTTCCTACATCTTTTCTTTTGTTTCTGAATTTTTGACGATAGGCTTCAGGAACCTTTTCGTAAGCTTGTAGTATCTCTAATTTTACGACATCATAATCCTTAGCGCTGAAATCTGACAACGCAACGTAGACTTTTTGAGCCTTTCCAGTGAGAGCTGTCTGTAGCAATAAGGGCCATTTTTCTTTTGGCCATTTTGAAGCAATAGCTACACGTTCAAAATTTTGGAAAAATATTTCAACGTCATTTTCGTTAAATTTAGGAACCAATCGAATTTGTGTAGCCAAATCTACATCAGAATTTTTAGAAGCGTATGCGTGTTCGAGTCTCAGTTTTTCCAATGTTAATTGCTGCTGCATTTTCATTTCCTCAAGTTTCAATTTAAACTCTTGCTCAATACGAATTTTTTCAAGTTCAAGAATATGCCTTTCATTTTTGCTTTGATCGGAATCGTTAGTAGTGCTACTGTTTTCTGAATTTGTTTCGCCAATATTGAAATGAGTCATTAAAGCGTTAATAATCATGTCTTTGCGCATCGATACGGTTACTTCAATGTCAAAATGTTTACTAACTTCAATTAATCGAGCCTTAGTACAAGACCTAATCTGATCGACAGTAGGATTTTCTTGAATTTGTTTGATTAACTCTTCAACAGAATCCATTTTTAAGGATGTTAGTAAAAATACACTTAGAAGCGAGAGTAATTTCTTAAGTTACAAACTTGACGCAACTGACGAATGATATAAACTTAAAATACTAATAGTATTTAATAATAACTCTAACTCAGAAACAATATGACTGAAAACTTGCGCTTACTCAAACACTACCACGCTCAGGACTATCGATCCTATCCCGGCTGAGCCCCCAATTATGTTATGACTTATACTTTTATTGAAGGACAAAAACATACGTTCCCCGATGACAGGGTCCAGTGGTACAAGCAATAACACAAAGCAGCCCTTAAAAGGGCAAGTTAGGCGTTCACAGTTCGTAATGCAGCGACAGTTCGGTACTTGACAGCAGCAGGCTTGACTGAGACAACGGGAGAGAGAATGAGAGCGCGCCGGTCCTCCAGGGCCAGTTTGTGCGCTGGGCGTGTTGGTGCGTCTTGGCTTGTCGGCGTTGCCGCTCAATCAGCCACGCTAAGAGAAATACGCCGGTTCTCGTCTCACGATACGCTAGATTTTGGGCGTCGAGCGCTCTTGGCTGGCGCTTTTTAAAGTCAGTTGAGAGGGCAACAATCAATGTCATCACAGTGTCTTTCGTTGCGGCATGGGCAAGGCTCCGCGCGCGGGAGTATGGAGAGGAAACTTCACTTGTCCTTCGTTGCGGTAGGTAAAAATGATGACGCAGCAGATAATTGAAAGGAGAGAGAGAAATGAGAATGCGTCACACCTCCAACGCTCTAAATGAATAAAAATTCAGCGTGAATTTTTATTCAGAGTCAAATCAGTGATCAGTCACAAAACTTCACTGCAGCAACGGCTCGTAGAGGCTGGGTTTCGAACTTGAGGGTATCGGATTGCTTGAAGGGATAGCAGATTTGGAATTGATTGGTAGGACATCGAAGGGCTTGAAGGGATCGTAGGTTGTTTGTAGGTTTCTAGGTAGCAGCAGCTTGAGTCCATGCCTGCCTTTAAAGACATGCGCGAGAAAGGCAGTCGGCAACCACATTGTCTCGTCCTCGTATGTGCTTGATGTCGAGGTCAAAGTCTTGAATACTGAGACTCCATCTTAGGATCCGCATATTCCTATCCTTCATTTTGTCCATAAACACAATTGGGTTATGATCGGTAAGAACGACAGTCCGAAACGCAGCAGTACTCAAGTATACAGAAAAGTGTTTTAGCGCTGAGATCAAGCCATATGCTTCCTTTTCTATAGTTGAATAACGTTTTTGGTGCCTATCAAATTTTTTTGAAAAGTAGGACACTGGGTGATCAACCTCGTTATGATTCTGTGATAAGATGGCTCCAACTCCTAAATCACTAGCATCTATAGTAAGGATAAACGGTTTTTTCATATCAGGAGACTTTAATACAGGAGGAGACGTTAATAACATCTTAATATTCTGGAATGATTTTTCGCATTCGTCAGTCCATAGAAATTCAACCTTAGCACTGGTTAGGTTAGTTAGTGGCGAAGCAACTTGAGAAAAATTTCTACAAAAACGTCTGTAGAATCCAGCCATGCCTAAGAAACGCCTTAACTCTCGTTTAGTAGTAGGACGAGTGAAGTTACAGATTGACTCAACTTTTGATTCAATAGGTTTAACTGAACCATATCCTACTTCGTGACCGAGGTATTGAACTAGTGCTTTTCCAAACTCACACTTTTTCAAGTTGATAGTAAGGTTGGCGGAATTTAGTCTAATCATCAAATTTTCGATTTGATTAACATGATTGTCCCATGAGGAACTGAAAATGACTAAATCATCAAGGTAAGCAGCACAATCTTCTAAGCCGTTAATAATTTGGCTAACAAGACGTTGGAAAGTAGCAGCTGAATTTCGCATTCCAAAGGCCATTACTCGGTATTGCCAAAGACCATCAGGAGTGGCAAAGGCTGAACAACGCTTGGCTCTATCGGTTAACGGTACTTGCCAAAAACCTTTCATTAAATCAAGTTTTGAAATATATTGAGCATTTCCGATCATGTCAATACAGTCGTCTATTCTAGCCATAGGGAAGTTATCAGGTACAGTCAGAGCATTTAGTTTACGGTAGTCGGTACAGTAGCGACTCGAACCATCACTCTTGGGCACAAGTATACACGGTGAAGACCACTCACTTGTACTCGGCTCAATGATATCGTTTTCAATCATATACTGGATCTCTTGTTTCATTAATTTCATTTTCTCGAAATTTACTCTGTAAGGATGCTGTCGTATAGGTTTCGCGTTGTTAGTCTCGACATCATGCATTATCAGATTCGTGACTTTAGGGCTGTTACTAAATAAGTCTTTGTATTTTTCTATCAATGAAATGATATCACATTTTTTATTATCTTCAAGATGGGAGAGATAATTATCTAAGTCGCTCAGAATGATAGAATTATCTAATTTCAGTGGAGGAATTATGTCAGTAAAATCCTCTTTGTCATATTGAGGTATATCAGTTATCTCGCTTTTGGCAAGGACTTGTACTGGTTTTGGTTCACTTTCCAAATCTCTTTCGTGATACTTTTTTTAACATATTGATGTGACAGACACGAGATTTCTTTTTGCGCTCGGGAGTTTCTACGACGTAATCGAGATTGCTCAATTTCTGTTTTATAAGGCAAGGGCCATAATATCGCGCTTTTAATGGGTCTCCTTGAATTGGCAAATAAACCAATACTTTGTCTCCCGGAGAAAAACGTCTTTCGGAAGAACTTTTGTCGTATCTGAATTTCATTTTCTTTTGTGATTCAGCAAGATTTTTACGCGCTAAGTCTCGGACTTCGTGAAGTCGTTTCCTAAAATCGGAAACGTATTCAAGTAAACTGCTTGATTCAGCATGGTCAGTTTTTAGCCATGTTTCTTTAAGCATTTTCAATGGACCACGAGCTTCGTGACCAAATACTAAATCAAAAGGACTGAACCCTAAAGATTCCTGGACAGTCTCTCGAGCAGCAAAAAGCACTAAAGGAACACCCTGACTCCAATTTCGGTCATTTTCATGGCAATATGTTCTTAGCATATTCTTTAGGGTTTGGTGAAATCGTTCGAGAGCTCCTTGAGACTGAGGGTGATACGCACTAGAAACAGAATGAGTTATATTAAGCTCATATAAAACTTGCTTGAAGACTTTCGAAGTAAAATTACTTCCTTGATCGCTTTGTACGGTTCTTGGTAAACCAAATAATGAGAAAAATTTGATCAAAGCGTCTATCACTGTCCTAGCAGTAATGTTTCTCAGTGGAATAGCTTCTGAGAAGCGTGTCGCAGAGCACATAATAGTGAGCAAGTATTGAAAACCGCGTTTACATTTTGGAAGAGGCCCTACACAGTCAATAATAACGCGACTAAACGGCTCATCAAAGGCCGGAATGGGTTGGAGAGGTGCTTTCTCGGGTTTTGAGTTTGGTTTGCCAACAATTTGACAGGTATCGCAACTTTTGCAATAATTAGAAACGTCTGACATAATCCCTGGCCAAAAGAAGTGTTTCATTATTCGAAATCTTGTTTTTCTGACACCTAAATGTCCAGCCATGGGATGATCATGTGCCAAACTGATAATTTCTTTGCGATATGGAGTAGGTACGACAATTTGATTAATTACTTTCCAGTCCTCATCAGCAGGTGCATCAATAGGACGCCACTTGCGCACCAAAACGTCATCTTTTAGATAATAACTTGGAACTTTCTCTGTGTCTGCAGTTTCAGCTAGATTGAATAACTTCTGTAAACTGTTATCGGACTTTTGATCCTTGACTAGAGTCTCGCGATCTAGTTTTAGGTTTACGGAATCATTTTCAAGAACTAGACACCTTTTAGTTCCCTTGACATCGGTGTCAAATAAAAACGTTTCACTGAGATCAATTTGGTCATTATTGTTTACCATTTCTTTTGCCTTAGATCTAGTGACAGCGCAAGCTGGGAATAAATTATCGTCAGTTACTGTAACATCTACAGGTCTGTCTGTCATAATTGGCGTAAACACACTAGCTCCCATGAGATCATTACCGAGTAACAAATGAATTCCCTGAATAGGTAACTCATTGATAACACCGACTTTTATCGGTCCATTGATAAGATCAGATTTCACGTGCAGTTTGTGCAGAGGCACTGAAACGCGCCCCGTAACACCTTTTATGGGAACTGTTGACTGAAGGAAAGTATTATCGGACACAGGAACAACTCCTTCAACAAGTAATGACTGATAGCAGGCTGAGTCTCGCCATATCTTTATGGGAATTTGACTATTTGTGTCAATACCTATGGAACCAAACGTGGTAAAGGCTTTTTCACCTTGCTCAATTAATAATTCCTCACTATTTTTTGACACTTGTAATTCCTTAGCATCTTTCGATTTCTGAAATTCAGTACTTTTATTATGATCAGTTATTGTAATTGCAACTTGTTTACTGGAAGATCTTTCTTCCTTACGTTTGAGAACCCAACAGTCAGTCACACGGTGACCTCTCTTTTTGCAATATTTGCATTCTATTGCTTTTCCTGTCAGTTTCTTTATATCACTCACAACAGGTGGTGATGTAATAATTTCGTGTTCCCCTTTATTGAAAATTTTCTGGGGCTTCTGGTCTGCCAATTTGTGAGTCAAATCATACTGATCTGCCGCTCTTGCGGCATCTTGCAGACTAGTTAAATTTCTCTCATTGAGATACGCTCTGATGTTGGTTCCAGTACAATTTTTGAACTGCTCTATAAGGATAATCTGTCTTAAAGAATCAAATGTTTGAACATTTGCTGAAGAGCACCATTTATCAAAAAGAATTTCTTGCTCTTTTGCGAAATCGAGATAACTACTTCCTACATCTTTTCTTTTGTTTCTGAATTTTTGACGATAGGCTTCAGGAACCTTTTCGTAAGCTTGTAGTATCTCTAATTTTACGACATCATAATCCTTAGCGCTGAAATCTGACAACGCAACGTAGACTTTTTGAGCCTTTCCAGTGAGAGCTGTCTGTAGCAATAAGGGCCATTTTTCTTTTGGCCATTTTGAAGCAATAGCTACACGTTCAAAATTTTGGAAAAATATTTCAACGTCATTTTCGTTAAATTTAGGAACCAATCGAATTTGTGTAGCCAAATCTACATCAGAATTTTTAGAAGCGTATGCGTGTTCGAGTCTCAGTTTTTCCAATGTTAATTGCTGCTGCATTTTCATTTCCTCAAGTTTCAATTTAAACTCTTGCTCAATACGAATTTTTTCAAGTTCAAGAATATGCCTTTCATTTTTGCTTTGATCGGAATCGTTAGTAGTGCTACTGTTTTCTGAATTTGTTTCGCCAATATTGAAATGAGTCATTAAAGCGTTAATAATCATGTCTTTGCGCATCGATACGGTTACTTCAATGTCAAAATGTTTACTAACTTCAATTAATCGAGCCTTAGTACAAGACCTAATCTGATCGACAGTAGGATTTTCTTGAATTTGTTTGATTAACTCTTCAACAGAATCCATTTTTAAGGATGTTAGTAAAAATACACTTAGAAGCGAGAGTAATTTCTTAAGTTACAAACTTGACGCAACTGACGAATGATATAAACTTAAAATACTAATAGTATTTAATAATAACTCTAACTCAGAAACAATATGACTGAAAACTTGCGCTTACTCAAACACTACCACGCTCAGGACTATCGATCCTATCCCGGCTGAGCCCCCAATTATGTTATGACTTATACTTTTATTGAAGGACAAAAACATACGTTCCCCGATGACAGGGTCCAGTGGTACAAGCAATAACACAAAGCAGCCCTTAAAAGGGCAAGTTAGGCGTTCACAGTTCGTAATGCAGCGACAGTTCGGTACTTGACAGCAGCAGGCTTGACTGAGACAACGGGAGAGAGAATGAGAGCGCGCCGGTCCTCCAGGGCCAGTTTGTGCGCTGGGCGTGTTGGTGCGTCTTGGCTTGTCGGCGTTGCCGCTCAATCAGCCACGCTAAGAGAAATACGCCGGTTCTCGTCTCACGATACGCTAGATTTTGGGCGTCGAGCGCTCTTGGCTGGCGCTTTTTAAAGTCAGTTGAGAGGGCAACAATCAATGTCATCACAGTGTCTTTCGTTGCGGCATGGGCAAGGCTCCGCGCGCGGGAGTATGGAGAGGAAACTTCACTTGTCCTTCGTTGCGGTAGGTAAAAATGATGACGCAGCAGATAATTGAAAGGAGAGAGAGAAATGAGAATGCGTCACACCTCCAACGCTCTAAATGAATAAAAATTCAGCGTGAATTTTTATTCAGAGTCAAATCAGTGATCAGTCACAAAACTTCACTGCAGCAACGGCTCGTAGAGGCTGGGTTTCGAACTTGAGGGTATCGGATTGCTTGAAGGGATAGCAGATTTGGAATTGATTGGTAGGACATCGAAGGGCTTGAAGGGATCGTAGGTTGTTTGTAGGTTTCTAGGTAGCAGCAGCTTGAGTCCATGCCTGCCTTTAAAGACATGCGCGAGAAAGGCAGTCGGCAACCACATTGTCTCGTCCTCGTATGTGCTTGATGTCGAGGTCAAAGTCTTGAATACTGAGACTCCATCTTAGGATCCGCATATTCCTATCCTTCATTTTGTCCATAAACACAATTGGGTTATGATCGGTAAGAACGACAGTCCGAAACGCAGCAGTACTCAAGTATACAGAAAAGTGTTTTAGCGCTGAGATCAAGCCATATGCTTCCTTTTCTATAGTTGAATAACGTTTTTGGTGCCTATCAAATTTTTTTGAAAAGTAGGACACTGGGTGATCAACCTCGTTATGATTCTGTGATAAGATGGCTCCAACTCCTAAATCACTAGCATCTATAGTAAGGATAAACGGTTTTTTCATATCAGGAGACTTTAATACAGGAGGAGACGTTAATAACATCTTAATATTCTGGAATGATTTTTCGCATTCGTCAGTCCATAGAAATTCAACCTTAGCACTGGTTAGGTTAGTTAGTGGCGAAGCAACTTGAGAAAAATTTCTACAAAAACGTCTGTAGAATCCAGCCATGCCTAAGAAACGCCTTAACTCTCGTTTAGTAGTAGGACGAGTGAAGTTACAGATTGACTCAACTTTTGATTCAATAGGTTTAACTGAACCATATCCTACTTCGTGACCGAGGTATTGAACTAGTGCTTTTCCAAACTCACACTTTTTCAAGTTGATAGTAAGGTTGGCGGAATTTAGTCTAATCATCAAATTTTCGATTTGATTAACATGATTGTCCCATGAGGAACTGAAAATGACTAAATCATCAAGGTAAGCAGCACAATCTTCTAAGCCGTTAATAATTTGGCTAACAAGACGTTGGAAAGTAGCAGCTGAATTTCGCATTCCAAAGGCCATTACTCGGTATTGCCAAAGACCATCAGGAGTGGCAAAGGCTGAACAACGCTTGGCTCTATCGGTTAACGGTACTTGCCAAAAACCTTTCATTAAATCAAGTTTTGAAATATATTGAGCATTTCCGATCATGTCAATACAGTCGTCTATTCTAGCCATAGGGAAGTTATCAGGTACAGTCAGAGCATTTAGTTTACGGTAGTCGGTACAGTAGCGACTCGAACCATCACTCTTGGGCACAAGTATACACGGTGAAGACCACTCACTTGTACTCGGCTCAATGATATCGTTTTCAATCATATACTGGATCTCTTGTTTCATTAATTTCATTTTCTCGAAATTTACTCTGTAAGGATGCTGTCGTATAGGTTTCGCGTTGTTAGTCTCGACATCATGCATTATCAGATTCGTGACTTTAGGGCTGTTACTAAATAAGTCTTTGTATTTTTCTATCAATGAAATGATATCACATTTTTTATTATCTTCAAGATGGGAGAGATAATTATCTAAGTCGCTCAGAATGATAGAATTATCTAATTTCAGTGGAGGAATTATGTCAGTAAAATCCTCTTTGTCATATTGAGGTATATCAGTTATCTCGCTTTTGGCAAGGACTTGTACTGGTTTTGGTTCACTTTCCAAATCTCTTTCGTGATACTTTTTTTAACATATTGATGTGACAGACACGAGATTTCTTTTTGCGCTCGGGAGTTTCTACGACGTAATCGAGATTGCTCAATTTCTGTTTTATAAGGCAAGGGCCATAATATCGCGCTTTTAATGGGTCTCCTTGAATTGGCAAATAAACCAATACTTTGTCTCCCGGAGAAAAACGTCTTTCGGAAGAACTTTTGTCGTATCTGAATTTCATTTTCTTTTGTGATTCAGCAAGATTTTTACGCGCTAAGTCTCGGACTTCGTGAAGTCGTTTCCTAAAATCGGAAACGTATTCAAGTAAACTGCTTGATTCAGCATGGTCAGTTTTTAGCCATGTTTCTTTAAGCATTTTCAATGGACCACGAGCTTCGTGACCAAATACTAAATCAAAAGGACTGAACCCTAAAGATTCCTGGACAGTCTCTCGAGCAGCAAAAAGCACTAAAGGAACACCCTGACTCCAATTTCGGTCATTTTCATGGCAATATGTTCTTAGCATATTCTTTAGGGTTTGGTGAAATCGTTCGAGAGCTCCTTGAGACTGAGGGTGATACGCACTAGAAACAGAATGAGTTATATTAAGCTCATATAAAACTTGCTTGAAGACTTTCGAAGTAAAATTACTTCCTTGATCGCTTTGTACGGTTCTTGGTAAACCAAATAATGAGAAAAATTTGATCAAAGCGTCTATCACTGTCCTAGCAGTAATGTTTCTCAGTGGAATAGCTTCTGAGAAGCGTGTCGCAGAGCACATAATAGTGAGCAAGTATTGAAAACCGCGTTTACATTTTGGAAGAGGCCCTACACAGTCAATAATAACGCGACTAAACGGCTCATCAAAGGCCGGAATGGGTTGGAGAGGTGCTTTCTCGGGTTTTGAGTTTGGTTTGCCAACAATTTGACAGGTATCGCAACTTTTGCAATAATTAGAAACGTCTGACATAATCCCTGGCCAAAAGAAGTGTTTCATTATTCGAAATCTTGTTTTTCTGACACCTAAATGTCCAGCCATGGGATGATCATGTGCCAAACTGATAATTTCTTTGCGATATGGAGTAGGTACGACAATTTGATTAATTACTTTCCAGTCCTCATCAGCAGGTGCATCAATAGGACGCCACTTGCGCACCAAAACGTCATCTTTTAGATAATAACTTGGAACTTTCTCTGTGTCTGCAGTTTCAGCTAGATTGAATAACTTCTGTAAACTGTTATCGGACTTTTGATCCTTGACTAGAGTCTCGCGATCTAGTTTTAGGTTTACGGAATCATTTTCAAGAACTAGACACCTTTTAGTTCCCTTGACATCGGTGTCAAATAAAAACGTTTCACTGAGATCAATTTGGTCATTATTGTTTACCATTTCTTTTGCCTTAGATCTAGTGACAGCGCAAGCTGGGAATAAATTATCGTCAGTTACTGTAACATCTACAGGTCTGTCTGTCATAATTGGCGTAAACACACTAGCTCCCATGAGATCATTACCGAGTAACAAATGAATTCCCTGAATAGGTAACTCATTGATAACACCGACTTTTATCGGTCCATTGATAAGATCAGATTTCACGTGCAGTTTGTGCAGAGGCACTGAAACGCGCCCCGTAACACCTTTTATGGGAACTGTTGACTGAAGGAAAGTATTATCGGACACAGGAACAACTCCTTCAACAAGTAATGACTGATAGCAGGCTGAGTCTCGCCATATCTTTATGGGAATTTGACTATTTGTGTCAATACCTATGGAACCAAACGTGGTAAAGGCTTTTTCACCTTGCTCAATTAATAATTCCTCACTATTTTTTGACACTTGTAATTCCTTAGCATCTTTCGATTTCTGAAATTCAGTACTTTTATTATGATCAGTTATTGTAATTGCAACTTGTTTACTGGAAGATCTTTCTTCCTTACGTTTGAGAACCCAACAGTCAGTCACACGGTGACCTCTCTTTTTGCAATATTTGCATTCTATTGCTTTTCCTGTCAGTTTCTTTATATCACTCACAACAGGTGGTGATGTAATAATTTCGTGTTCCCCTTTATTGAAAATTTTCTGGGGCTTCTGGTCTGCCAATTTGTGAGTCAAATCATACTGATCTGCCGCTCTTGCGGCATCTTGCAGACTAGTTAAATTTCTCTCATTGAGATACGCTCTGATGTTGGTTCCAGTACAATTTTTGAACTGCTCTATAAGGATAATCTGTCTTAAAGAATCAAATGTTTGAACATTTGCTGAAGAGCACCATTTATCAAAAAGAATTTCTTGCTCTTTTGCGAAATCGAGATAACTACTTCCTACATCTTTTCTTTTGTTTCTGAATTTTTGACGATAGGCTTCAGGAACCTTTTCGTAAGCTTGTAGTATCTCTAATTTTACGACATCATAATCCTTAGCGCTGAAATCTGACAACGCAACGTAGACTTTTTGAGCCTTTCCAGTGAGAGCTGTCTGTAGCAATAAGGGCCATTTTTCTTTTGGCCATTTTGAAGCAATAGCTACACGTTCAAAATTTTGGAAAAATATTTCAACGTCATTTTCGTTAAATTTAGGAACCAATCGAATTTGTGTAGCCAAATCTACATCAGAATTTTTAGAAGCGTATGCGTGTTCGAGTCTCAGTTTTTCCAATGTTAATTGCTGCTGCATTTTCATTTCCTCAAGTTTCAATTTAAACTCTTGCTCAATACGAATTTTTTCAAGTTCAAGAATATGCCTTTCATTTTTGCTTTGATCGGAATCGTTAGTAGTGCTACTGTTTTCTGAATTTGTTTCGCCAATATTGAAATGAGTCATTAAAGCGTTAATAATCATGTCTTTGCGCATCGATACGGTTACTTCAATGTCAAAATGTTTACTAACTTCAATTAATCGAGCCTTAGTACAAGACCTAATCTGATCGACAGTAGGATTTTCTTGAATTTGTTTGATTAACTCTTCAACAGAATCCATTTTTAAGGATGTTAGTAAAAATACACTTAGAAGCGAGAGTAATTTCTTAAGTTACAAACTTGACGCAACTGACGAATGATATAAACTTAAAATACTAATAGTATTTAATAATAACTCTAACTCAGAAACAATATGACTGAAAACTTGCGCTTACTCAAACACTACCACGCTCAGGACTATCGATCCTATCCCGGCTGAGCCCCCAATTATGTTATGACTTATACTTTTATTGAAGGACAAAAACATACGTTCCCCGATGACAGGGTCCAGTGGTACAAGCAATAACACAAAGCAGCCCTTAAAAGGGCAAGTTAGGCGTTCACAGTTCGTAATGCAGCGACAGTTCGGTACTTGACAGCAGCAGGCTTGACTGAGACAACGGGAGAGAGAATGAGAGCGCGCCGGTCCTCCAGGGCCAGTTTGTGCGCTGGGCGTGTTGGTGCGTCTTGGCTTGTCGGCGTTGCCGCTCAATCAGCCACGCTAAGAGAAATACGCCGGTTCTCGTCTCACGATACGCTAGATTTTGGGCGTCGAGCGCTCTTGGCTGGCGCTTTTTAAAGTCAGTTGAGAGGGCAACAATCAATGTCATCACAGTGTCTTTCGTTGCGGCATGGGCAAGGCTCCGCGCGCGGGAGTATGGAGAGGAAACTTCACTTGTCCTTCGTTGCGGTAGGTAAAAATGATGACGCAGCAGATAATTGAAAGGAGAGAGAGAAATGAGAATGCGTCACACCTCCAACGCTCTAAATGAATAAAAATTCAGCGTGAATTTTTATTCAGAGTCAAATCAGTGATCAGTCACAAAACTTCACTGCAGCAACGGCTCGTAGAGGCTGGGTTTCGAACTTGAGGGTATCGGATTGCTTGAAGGGATAGCAGATTTGGAATTGATTGGTAGGACATCGAAGGGCTTGAAGGGATCGTAGGTTGTTTGTAGGTTTCTAGGTAGCAGCAGCTTGAGTCCATGCCTGCCTTTAAAGACATGCGCGAGAAAGGCAGTCGGCAACCACATTGTCTCGTCCTCGTATGTGCTTGATGTCGAGGTCAAAGTCTTGAATACTGAGACTCCATCTTAGGATCCGCATATTCCTATCCTTCATTTTGTCCATAAACACAATTGGGTTATGATCGGTAAGAACGACAGTCCGAAACGCAGCAGTACTCAAGTATACAGAAAAGTGTTTTAGCGCTGAGATCAAGCCATATGCTTCCTTTTCTATAGTTGAATAACGTTTTTGGTGCCTATCAAATTTTTTTGAAAAGTAGGACACTGGGTGATCAACCTCGTTATGATTCTGTGATAAGATGGCTCCAACTCCTAAATCACTAGCATCTATAGTAAGGATAAACGGTTTTGTCATATCAGGAGACTTTAATACAGGAGGAGACGTTAATAACATCTTAATATTCTGGAATGATTTTTCGCATTCGTCAGTCCATAGAAATTCAACCTTAGCACTGGTTAGGTTAGTTAGTGGCGAAGCAACTTGAGAAAAATTTCTACAAAAACGTCTGTAGAATCCAGCCATGCCTAAGAAACGCCTTAACTCTCGTTTAGTAGTAGGACGAGTGAAGTTACAGATTGACTCAACTTTTGATTCAATAGGTTTAACTGAACCATATCCTACTTCGTGACCGAGGTATTGAACTAGTGCTTTTCCAAACTCACACTTTTTCAAGTTGATAGTAAGGTTGGCGGAATTTAGTCTAATCATCAAATTTTCGATTTGATTAACATGATTGTCCCATGAGGAACTGAAAATGACTAAATCATCAAGGTAAGCAGCACAATCTTCTAAGCCGTTAATAATTTGGCTAACAAGACGTTGGAAAGTAGCAGCTGAATTTCGCATTCCAAAGGCCATTACTCGGTATTGCCAAAGACCATCAGGAGTGGCAAAGGCTGAACAACGCTTGGCTCTATCGGTTAACGGTACTTGCCAAAAACCTTTCATTAAATCAAGTTTTGAAATATATTGAGCATTTCCGATCATGTCAATACAGTCGTCTATTCTAGCCATAGGGAAGTTATCAGGTACAGTCAGAGCATTTAGTTTACGGTAGTCGGTACAGTAGCGACTCGAACCATCACTCTTGGGCACAAGTATACACGGTGAAGACCACTCACTTGTACTCGGCTCAATGATATCGTTTTCAATCATATACTGGATCTCTTGTTTCATTAATTTCATTTTCTCGAAATTTACTCTGTAAGGATGCTGTCGTATAGGTTTCGCGTTGTTAGTCTCGACATCATGCATTATCAGATTCGTGACTTTAGGGCTGTTACTAAATAAGTCTTTGTATTTTTCTATCAATGAAATGATATCACATTTTTTATTATCTTCAAGATGGGAGAGATAATTATCTAAGTCGCTCAGAATGATAGAATTATCTAATTTCAGTGGAGGAATTATGTCAGTAAAATCCTCTTTGTCATATTGAGGTATATCAGTTATCTCGCTTTTGGCAAGGACTTGTACTGGTTTTGGTTCACTTTCCAAATCTCTTTCGTGATACTTTTTTTAACATATTGATGTGACAGACACGAGATTTCTTTTTGCGCTCGGGAGTTTCTACGACGTAATCGAGATTGCTCAATTTCTGTTTTATAAGGCAAGGGCCATAATATCGCGCTTTTAATGGGTCTCCTTGAATTGGCAAATAAACCAATACTTTGTCTCCCGGAGAAAAACGTCTTTCGGAAGAACTTTTGTCGTATCTGAATTTCATTTTCTTTTGTGATTCAGCAAGATTTTTACGCGCTAAGTCTCGGACTTCGTGAAGTCGTTTCCTAAAATCGGAAACGTATTCAAGTAAACTGCTTGATTCAGCATGGTCAGTTTTTAGCCATGTTTCTTTAAGCATTTTCAATGGACCACGAGCTTCGTGACCAAATACTAAATCAAAAGGACTGAACCCTAAAGATTCCTGGACAGTCTCTCGAGCAGCAAAAAGCACTAAAGGAACACCCTGACTCCAATTTCGGTCATTTTCATGGCAATATGTTCTTAGCATATTCTTTAGGGTTTGGTGAAATCGTTCGAGAGCTCCTTGAGACTGAGGGTGATACGCACTAGAAACAGAATGAGTTATATTAAGCTCATATAAAACTTGCTTGAAGACTTTCGAAGTAAAATTACTTCCTTGATCGCTTTGTACGGTTCTTGGTAAACCAAATAATGAGAAAAATTTGATCAAAGCGTCTATCACTGTCCTAGCAGTAATGTTTCTCAGTGGAATAGCTTCTGAGAAGCGTGTCGCAGAGCACATAATAGTGAGCAAGTATTGAAAACCGCGTTTACATTTTGGAAGAGGCCCTACACAGTCAATAATAACGCGACTAAACGGCTCATCAAAGGCCGGAATGGGTTGGAGAGGTGCTTTCTCGGGTTTTGAGTTTGGTTTGCCAACAATTTGACAGGTATCGCAACTTTTGCAATAATTAGAAACGTCTGACATAATCCCTGGCCAAAAGAAGTGTTTCATTATTCGAAATCTTGTTTTTCTGACACCTAAATGTCCAGCCATGGGATGATCATGTGCCAAACTGATAATTTCTTTGCGATATGGAGTAGGTACGACAATTTGATTAATTACTTTCCAGTCCTCATCAGCAGGTGCATCAATAGGACGCCACTTGCGCACCAAAACGTCATCTTTTAGATAATAACTTGGAACTTTCTCTGTGTCTGCAGTTTCAGCTAGATTGAATAACTTCTGTAAACTGTTATCGGACTTTTGATCCTTGACTAGAGTCTCGCGATCTAGTTTTAGGTTTACGGAATCATTTTCAAGAACTAGACACCTTTTAGTTCCCTTGACATCGGTGTCAAATAAAAACGTTTCACTGAGATCAATTTGGTCATTATTGTTTACCATTTCTTTTGCCTTAGATCTAGTGACAGCGCAAGCTGGGAATAAATTATCGTCAGTTACTGTAACATCTACAGGTCTGTCTGTCATAATTGGCGTAAACACACTAGCTCCCATGAGATCATTACCGAGTAACAAATGAATTCCCTGAATAGGTAACTCATTGATAACACCGACTTTTATCGGTCCATTGATAAGATCAGATTTCACGTGCAGTTTGTGCAGAGGCACTGAAACGCGCCCCGTAACACCTTTTATGGGAACTGTTGACTGAAGGAAAGTATTATCGGACACAGGAACAACTCCTTCAACAAGTAATGACTGATAGCAGGCTGAGTCTCGCCATATCTTTATGGGAATTTGACTATTTGTGTCAATACCTATGGAACCAAACGTGGTAAAGGCTTTTTCACCTTGCTCAATTAATAATTCCTCACTATTTTTTGACACTTGTAATTCCTTAGCATCTTTCGATTTCTGAAATTCAGTACTTTTATTATGATCAGTTATTGTAATTGCAACTTGTTTACTGGAAGATCTTTCTTCCTTACGTTTGAGAACCCAACAGTCAGTCACACGGTGACCTCTCTTTTTGCAATATTTGCATTCTATTGCTTTTCCTGTCAGTTTCTTTATATCACTCACAACAGGTGGTGATGTAATAATTTCGTGTTCCCCTTTATTGAAAATTTTCTGGGGCTTCTGGTCTGCCAATTTGTGAGTCAAATCATACTGATCTGCCGCTCTTGCGGCATCTTGCAGACTAGTTAAATTTCTCTCATTGAGATACGCTCTGATGTTGGTTCCAGTACAATTTTTGAACTGCTCTATAAGGATAATCTGTCTTAAAGAATCAAATGTTTGAACATTTGCTGAAGAGCACCATTTATCAAAAAGAATTTCTTGCTCTTTTGCGAAATCGAGATAACTACTTCCTACATCTTTTCTTTTGTTTCTGAATTTTTGACGATAGGCTTCAGGAACCTTTTCGTAAGCTTGTAGTATCTCTAATTTTACGACATCATAATCCTTAGCGCTGAAATCTGACAACGCAACGTAGACTTTTTGAGCCTTTCCAGTGAGAGCTGTCTGTAGCAATAAGGGCCATTTTTCTTTTGGCCATTTTGAAGCAATAGCTACACGTTCAAAATTTTGGAAAAATATTTCAACGTCATTTTCGTTAAATTTAGGAACCAATCGAATTTGTGTAGCCAAATCTACATCAGAATTTTTAGAAGCGTATGCGTGTTCGAGTCTCAGTTTTTCCAATGTTAATTGCTGCTGCATTTTCATTTCCTCAAGTTTCAATTTAAACTCTTGCTCAATACGAATTTTTTCAAGTTCAAGAATATGCCTTTCATTTTTGCTTTGATCGGAATCGTTAGTAGTGCTACTGTTTTCTGAATTTGTTTCGCCAATATTGAAATGAGTCATTAAAGCGTTAATAATCATGTCTTTGCGCATCGATACGGTTACTTCAATGTCAAAATGTTTACTAACTTCAATTAATCGAGCCTTAGTACAAGACCTAATCTGATCGACAGTAGGATTTTCTTGAATTTGTTTGATTAACTCTTCAACAGAATCCATTTTTAAGGATGTTAGTAAAAATACACTTAGAAGCGAGAGTAATTTCTTAAGTTACAAACTTGACGCAACTGACGAATGATATAAACTTAAAATACTAATAGTATTTAATAATAACTCTAACTCAGAAACAATATGACTGAAAACTTGCGCTTACTCAAACACTACCACGCTCAGGACTATCGATCCTATCCCGGCTGAGCCCCCAATTATGTTATGACTTATACTTTTATTGAAGGACAAAAACATACGTTCCCCGATGACAGGGTCCAGTGGTACAAGCAATAACACAAAGCAGCCCTTAAAAGGGCAAGTTAGGCGTTCACAGTTCGTAATGCAGCGACAGTTCGGTACTTGACAGCAGCAGGCTTGACTGAGACAACGGGAGAGAGAATGAGAGCGCGCCGGTCCTCCAGGGCCAGTTTGTGCGCTGGGCGTGTTGGTGCGTCTTGGCTTGTCGGCGTTGCCGCTCAATCAGCCACGCTAAGAGAAATACGCCGGTTCTCGTCTCACGATACGCTAGATTTTGGGCGTCGAGCGCTCTTGGCTGGCGCTTTTTAAAGTCAGTTGAGAGGGCAACAATCAATGTCATCACAGTGTCTTTCGTTGCGGCATGGGCAAGGCTCCGCGCGCGGGAGTATGGAGAGGAAACTTCACTTGTCCTTCGTTGCGGTAGGTAAAAATGATGACGCAGCAGATAATTGAAAGGAGAGAGAGAAATGAGAATGCGTCACACCTCCAACGCTCTAAATGAATAAAAATTCAGCGTGAATTTTTATTCAGAGTCAAATCAGTGATCAGTCACAAAACTTCACTGCAGCAACGGCTCGTAGAGGCTGGGTTTCGAACTTGAGGGTATCGGATTGCTTGAAGGGATAGCAGATTTGGAATTGATTGGTAGGACATCGAAGGGCTTGAAGGGATCGTAGGTTGTTTGTAGGTTTCTAGGTAGCAGCAGCTTGAGTCCATGCCTGCCTTTAAAGACATGCGCGAGAAAGGCAGTCGGCAACCACATTGTCTCGTCCTCGTATGTGCTTGATGTCGAGGTCAAAGTCTTGAATACTGAGACTCCATCTTAGGATCCGCATATTCCTATCCTTCATTTTGTCCATAAACACAATTGGGTTATGATCGGTAAGAACGACAGTCCGAAACGCAGCAGTACTCAAGTATACAGAAAAGTGTTTTAGCGCTGAGATCAAGCCATATGCTTCCTTTTCTATAGTTGAATAACGTTTTTGGTGCCTATCAAATTTTTTTGAAAAGTAGGACACTGGGTGATCAACCTCGTTATGATTCTGTGATAAGATGGCTCCAACTCCTAAATCACTAGCATCTATAGTAAGGATAAACGGTTTTTTCATATCAGGAGACTTTAATACAGGAGGAGACGTTAATAACATCTTAATATTCTGGAATGATTTTTCGCATTCGTCAGTCCATAGAAATTCAACCTTAGCACTGGTTAGGTTAGTTAGTGGCGAAGCAACTTGAGAAAAATTTCTACAAAAACGTCTGTAGAATCCAGCCATGCCTAAGAAACGCCTTAACTCTCGTTTAGTAGTAGGACGAGTGAAGTTACAGATTGACTCAACTTTTGATTCAATAGGTTTAACTGAACCATATCCTACTTCGTGACCGAGGTATTGAACTAGTGCTTTTCCAAACTCACACTTTTTCAAGTTGATAGTAAGGTTGGCGGAATTTAGTCTAATCATCAAATTTTCGATTTGATTAACATGATTGTCCCATGAGGAACTGAAAATGACTAAATCATCAAGGTAAGCAGCACAATCTTCTAAGCCGTTAATAATTTGGCTAACAAGACGTTGGAAAGTAGCAGCTGAATTTCGCATTCCAAAGGCCATTACTCGGTATTGCCAAAGACCATCAGGAGTGGCAAAGGCTGAACAACGCTTGGCTCTATCGGTTAACGGTACTTGCCAAAAACCTTTCATTAAATCAAGTTTTGAAATATATTGAGCATTTCCGATCATGTCAATACAGTCGTCTATTCTAGCCATAGGGAAGTTATCAGGTACAGTCAGAGCATTTAGTTTACGGTAGTCGGTACAGTAGCGACTCGAACCATCACTCTTGGGCACAAGTATACACGGTGAAGACCACTCACTTGTACTCGGCTCAATGATATCGTTTTCAATCATATACTGGATCTCTTGTTTCATTAATTTCATTTTCTCGAAATTTACTCTGTAAGGATGCTGTCGTATAGGTTTCGCGTTGTTAGTCTCGACATCATGCATTATCAGATTCGTGACTTTAGGGCTGTTACTAAATAAGTCTTTGTATTTTTCTATCAATGAAATGATATCACATTTTTTATTATCTTCAAGATGGGAGAGATAATTATCTAAGTCGCTCAGAATGATAGAATTATCTAATTTCAGTGGAGGAATTATGTCAGTAAAATCCTCTTTGTCATATTGAGGTATATCAGTTATCTCGCTTTTGGCAAGGACTTGTACTGGTTTTGGTTCACTTTCCAAATCTCTTTCGTGATACTTTTTTTAACATATTGATGTGACAGACACGAGATTTCTTTTTGCGCTCGGGAGTTTCTACGACGTAATCGAGATTGCTCAATTTCTGTTTTATAAGGCAAGGGCCATAATATCGCGCTTTTAATGGGTCTCCTTGAATTGGCAAATAAACCAATACTTTGTCTCCCGGAGAAAAACGTCTTTCGGAAGAACTTTTGTCGTATCTGAATTTCATTTTCTTTTGTGATTCAGCAAGATTTTTACGCGCTAAGTCTCGGACTTCGTGAAGTCGTTTCCTAAAATCGGAAACGTATTCAAGTAAACTGCTTGATTCAGCATGGTCAGTTTTTAGCCATGTTTCTTTAAGCATTTTCAATGGACCACGAGCTTCGTGACCAAATACTAAATCAAAAGGACTGAACCCTAAAGATTCCTGGACAGTCTCTCGAGCAGCAAAAAGCACTAAAGGAACACCCTGACTCCAATTTCGGTCATTTTCATGGCAATATGTTCTTAGCATATTCTTTAGGGTTTGGTGAAATCGTTCGAGAGCTCCTTGAGACTGAGGGTGATACGCACTAGAAACAGAATGAGTTATATTAAGCTCATATAAAACTTGCTTGAAGACTTTCGAAGTAAAATTACTTCCTTGATCGCTTTGTACGGTTCTTGGTAAACCAAATAATGAGAAAAATTTGATCAAAGCGTCTATCACTGTCCTAGCAGTAATGTTTCTCAGTGGAATAGCTTCTGAGAAGCGTGTCGCAGAGCACATAATAGTGAGCAAGTATTGAAAACCGCGTTTACATTTTGGAAGAGGCCCTACACAGTCAATAATAACGCGACTAAACGGCTCATCAAAGGCCGGAATGGGTTGGAGAGGTGCTTTCTCGGGTTTTGAGTTTGGTTTGCCAACAATTTGACAGGTATCGCAACTTTTGCAATAATTAGAAACGTCTGACATAATCCCTGGCCAAAAGAAGTGTTTCATTATTCGAAATCTTGTTTTTCTGACACCTAAATGTCCAGCCATGGGATGATCATGTGCCAAACTGATAATTTCTTTGCGATATGGAGTAGGTACGACAATTTGATTAATTACTTTCCAGTCCTCATCAGCAGGTGCATCAATAGGACGCCACTTGCGCACCAAAACGTCATCTTTTAGATAATAACTTGGAACTTTCTCTGTGTCTGCAGTTTCAGCTAGATTGAATAACTTCTGTAAACTGTTATCGGACTTTTGATCCTTGACTAGAGTCTCGCGATCTAGTTTTAGGTTTACGGAATCATTTTCAAGAACTAGACACCTTTTAGTTCCCTTGACATCGGTGTCAAATAAAAACGTTTCACTGAGATCAATTTGGTCATTATTGTTTACCATTTCTTTTGCCTTAGATCTAGTGACAGCGCAAGCTGGGAATAAATTATCGTCAGTTACTGTAACATCTACAGGTCTGTCTGTCATAATTGGCGTAAACACACTAGCTCCCATGAGATCATTACGAGTAACAAATGAATTCCCTGAATAGGTAACTCATTGATAACACCGACTTTTATCGGTCCATTGATAAGATCAGATTTCACGTGCAGTTTGTGCAGAGGCACTGAAACGCGCCCCGTAACACCTTTTATGGGAACTGTTGACTGAAGGAAAGTATTATCGGACACAGGAACAACTCCTTCAACAAGTAATGACTGATAGCAGGCTGAGTCTCGCCATATCTTTATGGGAATTTGACTATTTGTGTCAATACCTATGGAACCAAACGTGGTAAAGGCTTTTTCACCTTGCTCAATTAATAATTCCTCACTATTTTTTGACACTTGTAATTCCTTAGCATCTTTCGATTTCTGAAATTCAGTACTTTTATTATGATCAGTTATTGTAATTGCAACTTGTTTACTGGAAGATCTTTCTTCCTTACGTTTGAGAACCCAACAGTCAGTCACACGGTGACCTCTCTTTTTGCAATATTTGCATTCTATTGCTTTTCCTGTCAGTTTCTTTATATCACTCACAACAGGTGGTGATGTAATAATTTCGTGTTCCCCTTTATTGAAAATTTTCTGGGGCTTCTGGTCTGCCAATTTGTGAGTCAAATCATACTGATCTGCCGCTCTTGCGGCATCTTGCAGACTAGTTAAATTTCTCTCATTGAGATACGCTCTGATGTTGGTTCCAGTACAATTTTTGAACTGCTCTATAAGGATAATCTGTCTTAAAGAATCAAATGTTTGAACATTTGCTGAAGAGCACCATTTATCAAAAAGAATTTCTTGCTCTTTTGCGAAATCGAGATAACTACTTCCTACATCTTTTCTTTTGTTTCTGAATTTTTGACGATAGGCTTCAGGAACCTTTTCGTAAGCTTGTAGTATCTCTAATTTTACGACATCATAATCCTTAGCGCTGAAATCTGACAACGCAACGTAGACTTTTTGAGCCTTTCCAGTGAGAGCTGTCTGTAGCAATAAGGGCCATTTTTCTTTTGGCCATTTTGAAGCAATAGCTACACGTTCAAAATTTTGGAAAAATATTTCAACGTCATTTTCGTTAAATTTAGGAACCAATCGAATTTGTGTAGCCAAATCTACATCAGAATTTTTAGAAGCGTATGCGTGTTCGAGTCTCAGTTTTTCCAATGTTAATTGCTGCTGCATTTTCATTTCCTCAAGTTTCAATTTAAACTCTTGCTCAATACGAATTTTTTCAAGTTCAAGAATATGCCTTTCATTTTTGCTTTGATCGGAATCGTTAGTAGTGCTACTGTTTTCTGAATTTGTTTCGCCAATATTGAAATGAGTCATTAAAGCGTTAATAATCATGTCTTTGCGCATCGATACGGTTACTTCAATGTCAAAATGTTTACTAACTTCAATTAATCGAGCCTTAGTACAAGACCTAATCTGATCGACAGTAGGATTTTCTTGAATTTGTTTGATTAACTCTTCAACAGAATCCATTTTTAAGGATGTTAGTAAAAATACACTTAGAAGCGAGAGTAATTTCTTAAGTTACAAACTTGACGCAACTGACGAATGATATAAACTTAAAATACTAATAGTATTTAATAATAACTCTAACTCAGAAACAATATGACTGAAAACTTGCGCTTACTCAAACACTACCACGCTCAGGACTATCGATCCTATCCCGGCTGAGCCCCCAATTATGTTATGACTTATACTTTTATTGAAGGACAAAAACATACGTTCCCCGATGACAGGGTCCAGTGGTACAAGCAATAACACAAAGCAGCCCTTAAAAGGGCAAGTTAGGCGTTCACAGTTCGTAATGCAGCGACAGTTCGGTACTTGACAGCAGCAGGCTTGACTGAGACAACGGGAGAGAGAATGAGAGCGCGCCGGTCCTCCAGGGCCAGTTTGTGCGCTGGGCGTGTTGGTGCGTCTTGGCTTGTCGGCGTTGCCGCTCAATCAGCCACGCTAAGAGAAATACGCCGGTTCTCGTCTCACGATACGCTAGATTTTGGGCGTCGAGCGCTCTTGGCTGGCGCTTTTTAAAGTCAGTTGAGAGGGCAACAATCAATGTCATCACAGTGTCTTTCGTTGCGGCATGGGCAAGGCTCCGCGCGCGGGAGTATGGAGAGGAAACTTCACTTGTCCTTCGTTGCGGTAGGTAAAAATGATGACGCAGCAGATAATTGAAAGGAGAGAGAGAAATGAGAATGCGTCACACCTCCAACGCTCTAAATGAATAAAAATTCAGCGTGAATTTTTATTCAGAGTCAAATCAGTGATCAGTCACAAAACTTCACTGCAGCAACGGCTCGTAGAGGCTGGGTTTCGAACTTGAGGGTATCGGATTGCTTGAAGGGATAGCAGATTTGGAATTGATTGGTAGGACATCGAAGGGCTTGAAGGGATCGTAGGTTGTTTGTAGGTTTCTAGGTAGCAGCAGCTTGAGTCCATGCCTGCCTTTAAAGACATGCGCGAGAAAGGCAGTCGGCAACCACATTGTCTCGTCCTCGTATGTGCTTGATGTCGAGGTCAAAGTCTTGAATACTGAGACTCCATCTTAGGATCCGCATATTCCTATCCTTCATTTTGTCCATAAACACAATTGGGTTATGATCGGTAAGAACGACAGTCCGAAACGCAGCAGTACTCAAGTATACAGAAAAGTGTTTTAGCGCTGAGATCAAGCCATATGCTTCCTTTTCTATAGTTGAATAACGTTTTTGGTGCCTATCAAATTTTTTTGAAAAGTAGGACACTGGGTGATCAACCTCGTTATGATTCTGTGATAAGATGGCTCCAACTCCTAAATCACTAGCATCTATAGTAAGGATAAACGGTTTTTTCATATCAGGAGACTTTAATACAGGAGGAGACGTTAATAACATCTTAATATTCTGGAATGATTTTTCGCATTCGTCAGTCCATAGAAATTCAACCTTAGCACTGGTTAGGTTAGTTAGTGGCGAAGCAACTTGAGAAAAATTTCTACAAAAACGTCTGTAGAATCCAGCCATGCCTAAGAAACGCCTTAACTCTCGTTTAGTAGTAGGACGAGTGAAGTTACAGATTGACTCAACTTTTGATTCAATAGGTTTAACTGAACCATATCCTACTTCGTGACCGAGGTATTGAACTAGTGCTTTTCCAAACTCACACTTTTTCAAGTTGATAGTAAGGTTGGCGGAATTTAGTCTAATCATCAAATTTTCGATTTGATTAACATGATTGTCCCATGAGGAACTGAAAATGACTAAATCATCAAGGTAAGCAGCACAATCTTCTAAGCCGTTAATAATTTGGCTAACAAGACGTTGGAAAGTAGCAGCTGAATTTCGCATTCCAAAGGCCATTACTCGGTATTGCCAAAGACCATCAGGAGTGGCAAAGGCTGAACAACGCTTGGCTCTATCGGTTAACGGTACTTGCCAAAAACCTTTCATTAAATCAAGTTTTGAAATATATTGAGCATTTCCGATCATGTCAATACAGTCGTCTATTCTAGCCATAGGGAAGTTATCAGGTACAGTCAGAGCATTTAGTTTACGGTAGTCGGTACAGTAGCGACTCGAACCATCACTCTTGGGCACAAGTATACACGGTGAAGACCACTCACTTGTACTCGGCTCAATGATATCGTTTTCAATCATATACTGGATCTCTTGTTTCATTAATTTCATTTTCTCGAAATTTACTCTGTAAGGATGCTGTCGTATAGGTTTCGCGTTGTTAGTCTCGACATCATGCATTATCAGATTCGTGACTTTAGGGCTGTTACTAAATAAGTCTTTGTATTTTTCTATCAATGAAATGATATCACATTTTTTATTATCTTCAAGATGGGAGAGATAATTATCTAAGTCGCTCAGAATGATAGAATTATCTAATTTCAGTGGAGGAATTATGTCAGTAAAATCCTCTTTGTCATATTGAGGTATATCAGTTATCTCGCTTTTGGCAAGGACTTGTACTGGTTTTGGTTCACTTTCCAAATCTCTTTCGTGATACTTTTTTTAACATATTGATGTGACAGACACGAGATTTCTTTTTGCGCTCGGGAGTTTCTACGACGTAATCGAGATTGCTCAATTTCTGTTTTATAAGGCAAGGGCCATAATATCGCGCTTTTAATGGGTCTCCTTGAATTGGCAAATAAACCAATACTTTGTCTCCCGGAGAAAAACGTCTTTCGGAAGAACTTTTGTCGTATCTGAATTTCATTTTCTTTTGTGATTCAGCAAGATTTTTACGCGCTAAGTCTCGGACTTCGTGAAGTCGTTTCCTAAAATCGGAAACGTATTCAAGTAAACTGCTTGATTCAGCATGGTCAGTTTTTAGCCATGTTTCTTTAAGCATTTTCAATGGACCACGAGCTTCGTGACCAAATACTAAATCAAAAGGACTGAACCCTAAAGATTCCTGGACAGTCTCTCGAGCAGCAAAAAGCACTAAAGGAACACCCTGACTCCAATTTCGGTCATTTTCATGGCAATATGTTCTTAGCATATTCTTTAGGGTTTGGTGAAATCGTTCGAGAGCTCCTTGAGACTGAGGGTGATACGCACTAGAAACAGAATGAGTTATATTAAGCTCATATAAAACTTGCTTGAAGACTTTCGAAGTAAAATTACTTCCTTGATCGCTTTGTACGGTTCTTGGTAAACCAAATAATGAGAAAAATTTGATCAAAGCGTCTATCACTGTCCTAGCAGTAATGTTTCTCAGTGGAATAGCTTCTGAGAAGCGTGTCGCAGAGCACATAATAGTGAGCAAGTATTGAAAACCGCGTTTACATTTTGGAAGAGGCCCTACACAGTCAATAATAACGCGACTAAACGGCTCATCAAAGGCCGGAATGGGTTGGAGAGGTGCTTTCTCGGGTTTTGAGTTTGGTTTGCCAACAATTTGACAGGTATCGCAACTTTTGCAATAATTAGAAACGTCTGACATAATCCCTGGCCAAAAGAAGTGTTTCATTATTCGAAATCTTGTTTTTCTGACACCTAAATGTCCAGCCATGGGATGATCATGTGCCAAACTGATAATTTCTTTGCGATATGGAGTAGGTACGACAATTTGATTAATTACTTTCCAGTCCTCATCAGCAGGTGCATCAATAGGACGCCACTTGCGCACCAAAACGTCATCTTTTAGATAATAACTTGGAACTTTCTCTGTGTCTGCAGTTTCAGCTAGATTGAATAACTTCTGTAAACTGTTATCGGACTTTTGATCCTTGACTAGAGTCTCGCGATCTAGTTTTAGGTTTACGGAATCATTTTCAAGAACTAGACACCTTTTAGTTCCCTTGACATCGGTGTCAAATAAAAACGTTTCACTGAGATCAATTTGGTCATTATTGTTTACCATTTCTTTTGCCTTAGATCTAGTGACAGCGCAAGCTGGGAATAAATTATCGTCAGTTACTGTAACATCTACAGGTCTGTCTGTCATAATTGGCGTAAACACACTAGCTCCCATGAGATCATTACCGAGTAACAAATGAATTCCCTGAATAGGTAACTCATTGATAACACCGACTTTTATCGGTCCATTGATAAGATCAGATTTCACGTGCAGTTTGTGCAGAGGCACTGAAACGCGCCCCGTAACACCTTTTATGGGAACTGTTGACTGAAGGAAAGTATTATCGGACACAGGAACAACTCCTTCAACAAGTAATGACTGATAGCAGGCTGAGTCTCGCCATATCTTTATGGGAATTTGACTATTTGTGTCAATACCTATGGAACCAAACGTGGTAAAGGCTTTTTCACCTTGCTCAATTAATAATTCCTCACTATTTTTTGACACTTGTAATTCCTTAGCATCTTTCGATTTCTGAAATTCAGTACTTTTATTATGATCAGTTATTGTAATTGCAACTTGTTTACTGGAAGATCTTTCTTCCTTACGTTTGAGAACCCAACAGTCAGTCACACGGTGACCTCTCTTTTTGCAATATTTGCATTCTATTGCTTTTCCTGTCAGTTTCTTTATATCACTCACAACAGGTGGTGATGTAATAATTTCGTGTTCCCCTTTATTGAAAATTTTCTGGGGCTTCTGGTCTGCCAATTTGTGAGTCAAATCATACTGATCTGCCGCTCTTGCGGCATCTTGCAGACTAGTTAAATTTCTCTCATTGAGATACGCTCTGATGTTGGTTCCAGTACAATTTTTGAACTGCTCTATAAGGATAATCTGTCTTAAAGAATCAAATGTTTGAACATTTGCTGAAGAGCACCATTTATCAAAAAGAATTTCTTGCTCTTTTGCGAAATCGAGATAACTACTTCCTACATCTTTTCTTTTGTTTCTGAATTTTTGACGATAGGCTTCAGGAACCTTTTCGTAAGCTTGTAGTATCTCTAATTTTACGACATCATAATCCTTAGCGCTGAAATCTGACAACGCAACGTAGACTTTTTGAGCCTTTCCAGTGAGAGCTGTCTGTAGCAATAAGGGCCATTTTTCTTTTGGCCATTTTGAAGCAATAGCTACACGTTCAAAATTTTGGAAAAATATTTCAACGTCATTTTCGTTAAATTTAGGAACCAATCGAATTTGTGTAGCCAAATCTACATCAGAATTTTTAGAAGCGTATGCGTGTTCGAGTCTCAGTTTTTCCAATGTTAATTGCTGCTGCATTTTCATTTCCTCAAGTTTCAATTTAAACTCTTGCTCAATACGAATTTTTTCAAGTTCAAGAATATGCCTTTCATTTTTGCTTTGATCGGAATCGTTAGTAGTGCTACTGTTTTCTGAATTTGTTTCGCCAATATTGAAATGAGTCATTAAAGCGTTAATAATCATGTCTTTGCGCATCGATACGGTTACTTCAATGTCAAAATGTTTACTAACTTCAATTAATCGAGCCTTAGTACAAGACCTAATCTGATCGACAGTAGGATTTTCTTGAATTTGTTTGATTAACTCTTCAACAGAATCCATTTTTAAGGATGTTAGTAAAAATACACTTAGAAGCGAGAGTAATTTCTTAAGTTACAAACTTGACGCAACTGACGAATGATATAAACTTAAAATACTAATAGTATTTAATAATAACTCTAACTCAGAAACAATATGACTGAAAACTTGCGCTTACTCAAACACTACCACGCTCAGGACTATCGATCCTATCCCGGCTGAGCCCCCAATTATGTTATGACTTATACTTTTATTGAAGGACAAAAACATACGTTCCCCGATGACAGGGTCCAGTGGTACAAGCAATAACACAAAGCAGCCCTTAAAAGGGCAAGTTAGGCGTTCACAGTTCGTAATGCAGCGACAGTTCGGTACTTGACAGCAGCAGGCTTGACTGAGACAACGGGAGAGAGAATGAGAGCGCGCCGGTCCTCCAGGGCCAGTTTGTGCGCTGGGCGTGTTGGTGCGTCTTGGCTTGTCGGCGTTGCCGCTCAATCAGCCACGCTAAGAGAAATACGCCGGTTCTCGTCTCACGATACGCTAGATTTTGGGCGTCGAGCGCTCTTGGCTGGCGCTTTTTAAAGTCAGTTGAGAGGGCAACAATCAATGTCATCACAGTGTCTTTCGTTGCGGCATGGGCAAGGCTCCGCGCGCGGGAGTATGGAGAGGAAACTTCACTTGTCCTTCGTTGCGGTAGGTAAAAATGATGACGCAGCAGATAATTGAAAGGAGAGAGAGAAATGAGAATGCGTCACACCTCCAACGCTCTAAATGAATAAAAATTCAGCGTGAATTTTTATTCAGAGTCAAATCAGTGATCAGTCACAAAACTTCACTGCAGCAACGGCTCGTAGAGGCTGGGTTTCGAACTTGAGGGTATCGGATTGCTTGAAGGGATAGCAGATTTGGAATTGATTGGTAGGACATCGAAGGGCTTGAAGGGATCGTAGGTTGTTTGTAGGTTTCTAGGTAGCAGCAGCTTGAGTCCATGCCTGCCTTTAAAGACATGCGCGAGAAAGGCAGTCGGCAACCACATTGTCTCGTCCTCGTATGTGCTTGATGTCGAGGTCAAAGTCTTGAATACTGAGACTCCATCTTAGGATCCGCATATTCCTATCCTTCATTTTGTCCATAAACACAATTGGGTTATGATCGGTAAGAACGACAGTCCGAAACGCAGCAGTACTCAAGTATACAGAAAAGTGTTTTAGCGCTGAGATCAAGCCATATGCTTCCTTTTCTATAGTTGAATAACGTTTTTGGTGCCTATCAAATTTTTTTGAAAAGTAGGACACTGGGTGATCAACCTCGTTATGATTCTGTGATAAGATGGCTCCAACTCCTAAATCACTAGCATCTATAGTAAGGATAAACGGTTTTTTCATATCAGGAGACTTTAATACAGGAGGAGACGTTAATAACATCTTAATATTCTGGAATGATTTTTCGCATTCGTCAGTCCATAGAAATTCAACCTTAGCACTGGTTAGGTTAGTTAGTGGCGAAGCAACTTGAGAAAAATTTCTACAAAAAACGTCTGTAGAATCCAGCCATGCCTAAGAAACGCCTTAACTCTCGTTTAGTAGTAGGACGAGTGAAGTTACAGATTGACTCAACTTTTGATTCAATAGGTTTAACTGAACCATATCCTACTTCGTGACCGAGGTATTGAACTAGTGCTTTTCCAAACTCACACTTTTTCAAGTTGATAGTAAGGTTGGCGGAATTTAGTCTAATCATCAAATTTTCGATTTGATTAACATGATTGTCCCATGAGGAACTGAAAATGACTAAATCATCAAGGTAAGCAGCACAATCTTCTAAGCCGTTAATAATTTGGCTAACAAGACGTTGGAAAGTAGCAGCTGAATTTCGCATTCCAAAGGCCATTACTCGGTATTGCCAAAGACCATCAGGAGTGGCAAAGGCTGAACAACGCTTGGCTCTATCGGTTAACGGTACTTGCCAAAAACCTTTCATTAAATCAAGTTTTGAAATATATTGAGCATTTCCGATCATGTCAATACAGTCGTCTATTCTAGCCATAGGGAAGTTATCAGGTACAGTCAGAGCATTTAGTTTACGGTAGTCGGTACAGTAGCGACTCGAACCATCACTCTTGGGCACAAGTATACACGGTGAAGACCACTCACTTGTACTCGGCTCAATGATATCGTTTTCAATCATATACTGGATCTCTTGTTTCATTAATTTCATTTTCTCGAAATTTACTCTGTAAGGATGCTGTCGTATAGGTTTCGCGTTGTTAGTCTCGACATCATGCATTATCAGATTCGTGACTTTAGGGCTGTTACTAAATAAGTCTTTGTATTTTTCTATCAATGAAATGATATCACATTTTTTATTATCTTCAAGATGGGAGAGATAATTATCTAAGTCGCTCAGAATGATAGAATTATCTAATTTCAGTGGAGGAATTATGTCAGTAAAATCCTCTTTGTCATATTGAGGTATATCAGTTATCTCGCTTTTGGCAAGGACTTGTACTGGTTTTGGTTCACTTTCCAAATCTCTTTCGTGATACTTTTTTTAACATATTGATGTGACAGACACGAGATTTCTTTTTGCGCTCGGGAGTTTCTACGACGTAATCGAGATTGCTCAATTTCTGTTTTATAAGGCAAGGGCCATAATATCGCGCTTTTAATGGGTCTCCTTGAATTGGCAAATAAACCAATACTTTGTCTCCCGGAGAAAAACGTCTTTCGGAAGAACTTTTGTCGTATCTGAATTTCATTTTCTTTTGTGATTCAGCAAGATTTTTACGCGCTAAGTCTCGGACTTCGTGAAGTCGTTTCCTAAAATCGGAAACGTATTCAAGTAAACTGCTTGATTCAGCATGGTCAGTTTTTAGCCATGTTTCTTTAAGCATTTTCAATGGACCACGAGCTTCGTGACCAAATACTAAATCAAAAGGACTGAACCCTAAAGATTCCTGGACAGTCTCTCGAGCAGCAAAAAGCACTAAAGGAACACCCTGACTCCAATTTCGGTCATTTTCATGGCAATATGTTCTTAGCATATTCTTTAGGGTTTGGTGAAATCGTTCGAGAGCTCCTTGAGACTGAGGGTGATACGCACTAGAAACAGAATGAGTTATATTAAGCTCATATAAAACTTGCTTGAAGACTTTCGAAGTAAAATTACTTCCTTGATCGCTTTGTACGGTTCTTGGTAAACCAAATAATGAGAAAAATTTGATCAAAGCGTCTATCACTGTCCTAGCAGTAATGTTTCTCAGTGGAATAGCTTCTGAGAAGCGTGTCGCAGAGCACATAATAGTGAGCAAGTATTGAAAACCGCGTTTACATTTTGGAAGAGGCCCTACACAGTCAATAATAACGCGACTAAACGGCTCATCAAAGGCCGGAATGGGTTGGAGAGGTGCTTTCTCGGGTTTTGAGTTTGGTTTGCCAACAATTTGACAGGTATCGCAACTTTTGCAATAATTAGAAACGTCTGACATAATCCCTGGCCAAAAGAAGTGTTTCATTATTCGAAATCTTGTTTTTCTGACACCTAAATGTCCAGCCATGGGATGATCATGTGCCAAACTGATAATTTCTTTGCGATATGGAGTAGGTACGACAATTTGATTAATTACTTTCCAGTCCTCATCAGCAGGTGCATCAATAGGACGCCACTTGCGCACCAAAACGTCATCTTTTAGATAATAACTTGGAACTTTCTCTGTGTCTGCAGTTTCAGCTAGATTGAATAACTTCTGTAAACTGTTATCGGACTTTTGATCCTTGACTAGAGTCTCGCGATCTAGTTTTAGGTTTACGGAATCATTTTCAAGAACTAGACACCTTTTAGTTCCCTTGACATCGGTGTCAAATAAAAACGTTTCACTGAGATCAATTTGGTCATTATTGTTTACCATTTCTTTTGCCTTAGATCTAGTGACAGCGCAAGCTGGGAATAAATTATCGTCAGTTACTGTAACATCTACAGGTCTGTCTGTCATAATTGGCGTAAACACACTAGCTCCCATGAGATCATTACCGAGTAACAAATGAATTCCCTGAATAGGTAACTCATTGATAACACCGACTTTTATCGGTCCATTGATAAGATCAGATTTCACGTGCAGTTTGTGCAGAGGCACTGAAACGCGCCCCGTAACACCTTTTATGGGAACTGTTGACTGAAGGAAAGTATTATCGGACACAGGAACAACTCCTTCAACAAGTAATGACTGATAGCAGGCTGAGTCTCGCCATATCTTTATGGGAATTTGACTATTTGTGTCAATACCTATGGAACCAAACGTGGTAAAGGCTTTTTCACCTTGCTCAATTAATAATTCCTCACTATTTTTTGACACTTGTAATTCCTTAGCATCTTTCGATTTCTGAAATTCAGTACTTTTATTATGATCAGTTATTGTAATTGCAACTTGTTTACTGGAAGATCTTTCTTCCTTACGTTTGAGAACCCAACAGTCAGTCACACGGTGACCTCTCTTTTTGCAATATTTGCATTCTATTGCTTTTCCTGTCAGTTTCTTTATATCACTCACAACAGGTGGTGATGTAATAATTTCGTGTTCCCCTTTATTGAAAATTTTCTGGGGCTTCTGGTCTGCCAATTTGTGAGTCAAATCATACTGATCTGCCGCTCTTGCGGCATCTTGCAGACTAGTTAAATTTCTCTCATTGAGATACGCTCTGATGTTGGTTCCAGTACAATTTTTGAACTGCTCTATAAGGATAATCTGTCTTAAAGAATCAAATGTTTGAACATTTGCTGAAGAGCACCATTTATCAAAAAGAATTTCTTGCTCTTTTGCGAAATCGAGATAACTACTTCCTACATCTTTTCTTTTGTTTCTGAATTTTTGACGATAGGCTTCAGGAACCTTTTCGTAAGCTTGTAGTATCTCTAATTTTACGACATCATAATCCTTAGCGCTGAAATCTGACAACGCAACGTAGACTTTTTGAGCCTTTCCAGTGAGAGCTGTCTGTAGCAATAAGGGCCATTTTTCTTTTGGCCATTTTGAAGCAATAGCTACACGTTCAAAATTTTGGAAAAATATTTCAACGTCATTTTCGTTAAATTTAGGAACCAATCGAATTTGTGTAGCCAAATCTACATCAGAATTTTTAGAAGCGTATGCGTGTTCGAGTCTCAGTTTTTCCAATGTTAATTGCTGCTGCAGTTTCATTTCCTCAAGTTTCAATTTAAACTCTTGCTCAATACGAATTTTTTCAAGTTCAAGAATATGCCTTTCATTTTTGCTTTGATCGGAAATCGTTAGTAGTGCTACTGTTTTCTGAATTTGTTTCGCCAATATTGAAATGATCATTAAAGCGTTAATAATCATGTCTTTGCGCAACGATACGGTTACTTCAATGTCAAAATGTTTACTAACTTCAATTAATCGAGCCTTAGTACAAGACCTAATCTGATCGACAGTAGGATTTTCTTGAATTTGTTTGATTAACTCTTCAACAGAATCCATTTTTAAGGATGTTAGTAAAAATACACTTAGAAGCGAGAGTAATTTCTTAAGTTACAAACTTGACGCAACTGACGAATGATATAAACTTAAAATACTAATAGTATTTAATAATAACTCTAACTCAGAAACAATATGACTGAAAAACTTGCGCTTACTCAAACACTACCACGCTCAGGACTATCGATCCTATCCCGGCTGAGCCCCCAATTATGTTATGACTTATACTTTTATTGAAGGACAAAAACATACGTTCCCCGATGACAGGGTCCAGTGGTACAAGCAATAACACAAAGCAGCCCTTAAAAGGGCAAGTTAGGCGTTCACAGTTCGTAATGCAGCGACAGTTCGGTACTTGACAGCACGCTAGGCTTGACTGGAGACAACGGGAGAGAGAATGAGAGCGCGCCGGTCCTCCAGGTGCCAGTTTGTGCGCTGGGGCGTGTTGGTGCGTCTTGGCTTGTCGGCGTTGCCGCTCAATCAGCCACGCTAAGAGAAAATACGCCCGGTTTCTCGTCTCACGATACGCTAGATTTTGGGGCGTCGAGCGCTCTTGGCTTGGCGCTTTTTTAAAGTCAGTTGAGAGGGCAACAATCAATGTCATCACAGTGTTCTTTCGTTGCGGCATGGGCAAGGCTCCGCGCGCGGGAGTATGGAGAGGAAACTTCACTTGTCCTTCGTTGCGGTAGGTAAAAATGATGACGGCAGCAGAGTTAATTGAGA